>JBBBDQ010001862.1:2095000-2330000 GCA_037127315.1 Ascarosepion bandense | reverse complement strand
ACAAGACTTGAATGTATTCCTCCTACTACAGGGGTTTATTCATTCATGAAGCAACTCGGATAGCACTTTGATTGCAGAAATGATTTTCTTCTTCATTTCCTTGACCTTTTAGACTTCCATCCGTGCTAAGCTTGTTTATGCATTTCCGGACGATATTATTTTGATCTGGCATAACTAAAAAATAGTCAGTCAGTTAAGTGCCATACGTGATACCCACTTGGGTGATCATGTCTCGAAAGACAGAAAATTTTCCCGCGGTAGGTTGCCATTGCTTTCTGCGATAGCCTGGTTGCCATACAAGGCTATAGAACCCAATCTGTTCTGTTATTTGACTCATAGCTAGAGGGTGAAGAGATGTATTATATTATAAAGTAGTAATTAGTGGGGGATCAGTTTATTACTTCATCACAATATAAAAATGATCCCCCACTTTATAAGCCTTAATGTGTCCTGTTATTTAACCCACAACTGGAGGGAAGAAAAGGATTAATACCTTTCCCAAGGGTACTTGCGCGTAAGTGAATGCAATGAATTCAGCTGAAATATGAACTCAGCTCCCCGATTTCTCGTTCCGAGCCGATATCCACTGCACCACAACGCACATTAGTACAGCTTTAAAGAAAGAAAAAAAAAACATACAGAATTCGCTAGTGTTATAGTAGTTTGTAATTGTAACTTGTTAACCATGTCAGTACTCTGTCAATTTTTACACATGCACATAGAAGTTACCTTAATTAATCTATACCAGCATACATACAGATTCGGCAAAGTATTTTCATGATGGACTACTCGTATGTCTCTTTCACTATCGCGATCTTTACCCCACTCTCTCTCTCTCTCTCCGGTGTTACTGTTTCTCTCTATCTATTTCAGTATCTATATTTTCTATTTGTAAACAATTTATTACGCGACCTTGGTTTCTACCATGAGTGATGTCTTCAGGCGGTTTGCAATAACTGATTTTACCGTTTACCGTTTTTTTTTTGAACGCTCACGTGGCAGGGAATTTTTGAATCTTCAATTCTTAAAATTACAAGAAATTATGTCGTTTGCATGCATGGTTGTATGAACCTAGTAGGTATTTTTTAGTATGGTTACACTTAGTCATAACTTTGGCTCTTTCATTCAATAGATAATTTTTGTTTGGGAATAGCATAATCGCTAACTTTTCTTCCTGGTACAGTCTACATATTTTGACACCGTTGTAAGGCTTGGCAGTTTTCACTAAATTCCACTTTATGTCTGGGTCGTTTCCATATTTTGATTTCAATTTCCACACGTGGCTAGCCAATTTTGTATAGTATTTTGGTATATATATATATATGTGTGTGTGTGTGCGTGCACCCGCGCGTGTGTGTCTTATTTATTGCCATCTGTTCCCTCGATAAATATCTCTATCTCGGTATGTTATGATCTATCTATCTCTCACTCTCTTTCTCTCTCTCTCTCTCTATCTATATATATATATATATATATATCGGTACAGTAGTATATATCTACTTATCTCGGTATATTAACGTTTATCTGTCTCCCTGTCAGTTCGTTATGTCTTTTTTAATATCTATCTATCTATCTATCTATCTATCTATCTATCTATCTATCTATCTATCTATCTATCTATCTCAGTCTGTTCATATCTATCTATCTATCTATCTATCTATCTATCTATTTCGCTCTTTCTCTCTATATCTCTGTCTGTCTGTCTCTCTCTCTCTCTGTCTTTATATATATATATATATATATATATATATATCGGTACAGTAATAACTACCTACTTATCTCGGTATATTAACGTTTATCTATCTGTCTCGGTACGATATGTTTTCTTATCTATCTATCTATCTATCTATCTCATTCACATTTTTTTTATTTCTATTTATCTTATGTTATATATAAATATATGAAAGACCTTCGATCTCAGTACACATGTAAATCGGTGTATAAAAAATCGCCTTTGTCTATTACATTTTATATGTTATTAACAAAATTCTTCAGCTTATCTTCGCCGAGGTCAAAAATTGAGTGAGGACTGAATTTCCTTCAGTATCAATGATCTGCATAACGACCTTTTAAAATATACCTTAATAACAGCAAATACGTTTGTATCCGATTATTAACACTTATTGACTTTTTTCTTTTACTTTCTGAATCTGTCATATGATGTGAACAACTGTGTCTGATGGAATATTTTCTCTTATATATATGTTCTTAATGCATTTTCTCCGTATTATCTTTATAAAAGCCAGATGAGGCCGAAAATAGACGATTGCTGCCATATTTGGGCGGCAGCTGGTTAGTCCTTCCTTTCCAGCTTTGTTAGAATTCAAAAGCGTCTCCGTGTCCTTCTTGAAAAATAATTATCATCCACCCTCCAAATTGTATTTCACGGGCGGGATGTGACGAAGCTCTCACTGCTCTTTCCCTACTTGTATAGAAAGTGCTCGAACTAGCTACATTCTTTGGTCTCGACACGTCTAACCTCCACGGCTTGGATCCGTCGGTGAGAAAGTGACTGGAGTTGAGTCGGGGTCAATTACATTATAGATTCTTCAATTAGAGAGGAGTAAGTTCCACTCAAACGTTTTCTTCCTGTGAACCGCAGCTCTGTAGAGAAATAATGACATAGCTAAGACCTTGGCATTCCACTCTACTCCAACTAAAGGGTTAGGAAGGAAATCCCCAGCAATAATGAAAAGAGCAATAACTTCTATGGGTCTTAAGAAGTTTTCATGAAAGTTGTTTTAAGAGAAAGGCTTTATATATTCCAGTACAGGCTGCTCCCTCGTTGATTGCCAAATGTTTCTTTGTAGAGAATCGATTTAATATTACCGTTGGCATTATCATGATGAGAAGTGTGTCTCACTATAGGCTCAGTAAGGAGTACAGTCTGTTTTTAACAAATTTTTGTTGGATCGAGCTACGAATTGCATGCAATTTTGATAGTCAATCTTTGTTTTATTTAGTTTCTATTCCAAGGAATAAACACTCTAGTAAAATTTTAACTAGTGATGCATTTGTTTTTGTTCTGTATCGTGCTGTGGAAACATCTAGACATATTTATAAATGGAACTTTGTCTCTGTGCGTGTGTGTGTGTGTGTGTGTGTGTGTGTGTGTGTGTGTGTGTGTGTGTGTGCGTTACCTATAGACTCCGAAACGGCTGACCCGACTTTCTTGAAAATTTATACAGTTGTACTATAAGCGTCTGCGAGTGTTCTTAGCTAGGTTTTGTGTCGAGGTACCCCCGATAAATATCGAAAATCGACACTGGAAAAAATCGGGTTATAGAAGGCGTGGTCCGATTTTAATCAAATTTGATACACTCATAGACAAAGACATAAGAAACGATATTCAGAAGTTTCAAGGTTGCAGTTTTTACAAGAGTGCAGAAAATCGATGATATATATATATATATATATATATATATATATATATATATATAAAAGGCAAGATGTTTGTGTGCGTGTCTGTTTATCTGCCTGTATGTCTGTATTTTTTCAGCCTTTTTATTTTAGTTTTTGCTTCGTATTTGGATCTAAGTAGGTATAATTGTAGTTCTTAGTCTCAGCCATGATACCATTTACTCAGAGGACTTATTTAGCCTTCAAAATTCAGTTTACGACGAAAAAAACTTATTTGATATCGATACCAGGAAATAAACATTTGACTTACATCCATTCATTTTTCTTTCAGTCTACGGTTTCGCTTTAACTGGAAACAACTATTGCTTTTAGTCTTTCGTGCCAACGTCCAAAGAGTCTGAGCCCCAGGACCATGGATTAGTTTTAAAGCTTTCATTATACTCAAGCAACGCCGGGCTATACTGCTAGTATTTACATCAATGAATAGGTATGTGAGCCTGTATCTACATCACTAATGATGAATTGAGAACATTATAATTTGTTGGAAAGGTCTTCCTCTGCACTAAAACTAATACAAAAAGCCAGTCATATAAACCACACCAGGAATATTTTGTTATTATTATTATTATTATTTACATTTGGACGATTGTCCTCGTGTTTTCTTTTACTACAACGTTTGGGCCGTAGTACTGTTCAGACTTCATCAGGTGTATATCGATCCGGATAGCCTACAGGCAAATCCTTTATTCAATTAACGGCGGTAGCCTGTTATCACTCAATTTTTCATGTTTAGGGATTTCATCTAGTTTTAATTTTTAGTACTGCTAAGTTATTGCTCACCATTCTTCTATTTAGTGTAAGTACCCACTGCCTGGCTAATCCAGGTCTTGGAGTCAGAATTACTACATCCCCAAATTAAGGAAGCAGGGTTTAAATTCAGTAGACAGATTCTCTGTATGTT
The DNA here is from genome assembly GCA_037127315.1 of Ascarosepion bandense. Lineage (NCBI taxonomy): Eukaryota > Metazoa > Mollusca > Cephalopoda > Sepiida > Sepiidae > Ascarosepion > Ascarosepion bandense. The sequence continues at coordinate 2,325,679 of JBBBDQ010001862.1, read as the reverse complement.
ATCCGGATCGTTATATACCTGATGAAGAGCGGAAAGAAGAACGGTCGAAACGTTGCGATAAAAACAAAAGAGATGAGGACAGTTGTCTGAATGTAAATAGTGATAACTCCTCACCACAGAAACTCAATCAATGATATTATTCTACTAACATACAAAATGAATTGAAATTACAATCTCAAACAAAATTCTCTCTCTTTTTGCTCACTCTCTATTTTTATCTTTCTTTCTTTGTCTTTTTTCTTCATTTCTTTCTTTCTTCTTTTTGCTCTTATGCTTTTTCTTTTTTCTCTCCTTCATTTTTCTTTTTCTCTTTTATTTTCTTTCGTTTTCTTTATTTCTTTATTTATTTATTTCGATCATTTGTGCGTTCAACTTCTCTCTCTCTCTCTCTCTCTCTCTCTCTCTTTATTTCTGTTTGTCTGTGCGTGGAACACGCTAATTGGCCATTATTTATCTAATATTTAAAAAAAAATGTCTATCTCTTTCTCTCTCTCTCTCTTTTTAAATCTCTCTTTATTATCTCTGTCCCGCATTGCCTTAAATTTGGTTTCCGCACTTGCATAGACATATGCAAATTCAAATTTATACGCGCGCACACTCACACACACTCGCCTATACACTAACGACAACCCAGACCTGCATTCCTATCTTGACATTGCGAACGTTTTTGAAATATATGAAGACTTCAAATGTGTCGATAAGCTCACTCACGCAGGCGTATCTTTCTTCATTTTTATATCTTCGTTTATTTATTGAGAAGCTTTGGTTCATTAAAGCGACATCTCGATTAAATTCTCTCGCACGAGATCGGGTAAAAATTTTCGACTCGAAATAATTTCCGCTCCAAACTAACTTTCAACACCGGTATCACAATTTGTGCTCACATGTTGCATTTCAAATCGAGACGCTGGCAACAAATCAAAGCCATAGGTTTATTTAATTATTCCACAAACTTTTGGTTAGCAAAAAAGAAAGAAAGGAAAAGGAAGAAGGTGTTGGATTACCGCCCCCTGATGATAATCACAGGTGTGAAATTCGTGAATTATCGCCCCCTAACGATGATAACAGGCGGTGCGAGGTTTGAAAGAAAGGTTCTCTTTCTCGATGAATTTCCATAGCAAAAAAATGTGTATTCTTTTAGCTCTTGCAAAAAGGGAGTAATGAACTAAAGACAGTGAAGGTCGTTTTGAGGTTTTCATGTTTAATTTGTCATTTTTTAAAAAAAATTTCCAATCAATATATTCGTTAATATTTCTCTTTTCATATTATGTTTTCTTTTCCTTTGAATTTATAAGAATTTGCTAAAAATTATTAGCGGTTCAAATGTACGAGGAGCTCATAAAATCTCATCAAAATTCGTTATATCTGTAACATAGCATTAACAGAATAGAAATAAAGCAAAGAGAAAAGAACGAAAAAAGGAAAAAAATGAATGAAAGAAAGAAAGAAAGAAAGAATATAACGAAAGAAAGACAGAAAAGAAAAATGAAAGAAAGGAAAAAACGAATAAAAAAGTGTGAATCGAAAAAAACAAAACAGAAAGACAGAAAGAAAAGAATGAAAGAAAGAAAGAAAGAAAGAAAGAACATAATTAAAGAAGGACAGAAAGGAAAGAAAAATGAAAGAAAGGAAAGAAATAAACACAAAAGAGTGAATCGAAAAAACAAAAAAGAAAGACAGAAAGAAAAGAATGAAAGAAAGAAAGAAAGAAAGAAAGAATATAATGAAAGAAAGACAGACAAGAAAGGAAAATGAAAGAAAGGAAAGAAATGAACACAAAAGAGTGAATCTAAAAAACAAAAAAGAAAGACAGAAAGAAAAGATTGAAAGAAAGAAAGAAAGAACATAATTAAAGAAGGACAGAAAAGAAAGACAGAAAGAAGAGAATGAAAGAAATAAAGAAAGTAAATTCGTTTACTTTCTTTATTTCTTTCTTTCATAAAAAGAAAATAAAAAAGGAAAAGAATAAGGAAGAAAAGAGAAGAAAAAAGGAAAAGCATAAGAGCAAAAAGAAGAGAGAAAAAGGAAGAGAAAGAAAGAAAGAAATAAAAAGACAAAGAAACGCAAGAAAGAAGATAAAGGAAGAAATAAAGAAAGAAAGAAAGAAAGAAAGAAAGAAAGAAATAAAGAAAAATAAAAAATCATAAAATAATAAAGAAAGAAAACGAAAGAAAGCGAGGAAGAAAAAAGACGGAAGAAAGAATAACGAAGTGAAAGTAAAGAAAGACAGAAAGAAAGAATGAATGAATGAATGAATGAATGAATGAATGAATGAATGATTTTTAATAAACAAAAACAATCAAAGAGCAGCACAAATATAAACTTTTAAAAACAACTCCCTCGGGAAAAGAGCAAGAAAAAATGAAGGAAGGAAGGAAAGGAAGGAAGGCAGGAAGGAAGAAAGGAAAGAAAAACGAAAGAACAGAAAGAAATAAAGAATTTAAAAAACAAAGGAAAAACATAAGAGATAAAGAATAAAAAACGAAATATAAAAAATAAAAAAATATGAAAGCAAAAAAGAAGAGAAAGAAAAAAGAAGAAAGTAAAACAGAAAAAAGGAAAACAGTAAGGAAGGAAAGAAGAAAAGAAGAAAGAAAGGAAAGAAAAACGAAAGAACAGAAAGAAATAAAGAATTTAAAAAACAAAGGAAAAACATAAGAGATAAAGAATAAAAAACGAAATATAAAAAATAAAAAAATATGAAAGCAAAAAAGAAGAAAAAGAAAAAAGAAGAAAGTAAAACAGAAAAAAGGAAAGCAGTAAGGAAGGAAAGAAGAAAAGAAGAAAGAAAGGAAAGAAAAACGAAAGAACAGAAAGAAATAAAGAATTAAAAAAACAAAGAAAAACATAAAAAATAGAAAGAATGAGAAACAAAAAAAATAATAAGTATGAAAGCAAAAAAGAAGAAAAAGAAAAAAGAAGAAAGTAAAACAGAAAAAAGGAAAGCAGTAAGGAAGGAAAGAAGAAAAGAAGAAAGAAAGAAAAGAAAAACGAAAGAACAGAAAGAAATAAAGAATTAAAAAAACAAAGAAAAACATAAAAAATAGAAAGAATGAGAAACGAAAAAAATAATAAGTATGAAAGCAAAAAAGAAGAAAAAGAAAAAAGAAGAAAGTAAAACAGAAAAAAGGAAAGCAGTAAGGAAGGAAAGAAGAAAAGAAGAAAGAAAGGAAAGAAAAACGAAAGAACAGAAAGAAATAAAGAATTAAAAAAACAAAGAGAAACATAAAAAATAGAAAGAATGAGAAACGAAAAAAATAATAAGTATGAAAGCAAAAAAGAAGAAAAAGAAAAAAGAAGAAAGTAAAACAGAAAAAAGGAAAGCAGTAAGGAAGGAAAGAAGAAAAGAAAGAAAGAAAGAAAAGAAAAACGAAAGAACAGAAAGAAATAAAGAATTAAAAAAAAACAAAGAAAAACATAAAAAATAGAAAGAATGAGAAACGAAAAAAATAATAAGTATGAAAGCAAAAAAGAAGAAAAAGAAAAAAGAAGAAAGTAAAACAGAAAAAAAGAAAGCAGTAAGGAAGGAAAGAAGAAAAGAAGAAAGAAAGAAAAGAAAAACGAAAGAACAGAAAGAAATAAAGAATTAAAAAAACAAAGAAAAACATAAAAAATAGAAAGAATGAGAAACGAAAAAAATAATAAGTATGAAAGCAAAAAAGAAGAAAAAGAAAAAAGAAGAAAGTAAAACAGAAAAAAGGAAAGCAGTAAGGAAGGAAAGAAGAAAAGAAGAAAGAAAGAAAAGAAAAACGAAAGAACAGAAAGAAATAAAGAATTAAAAAATAACAAAGAAAAACATAAAAAATAGAAAGAATGAGAAACGAAAAAAATAATAAGTATGAAAGCAAAAAAGAATAAAAAGAAAAAAGAAGAAAGTAAAACAGAAAAAAGGAAAGCAGTAAGGAAGGAAAGAAGAAAAGAAGAAAGAAAGGAAAGAAAAACGAAAGAACAGAAAGAAATAAAGAATTAAAAAAACAAAGAGAAACATAAAAAATAGAAAGAATGAGAAACGAAAAAAATAATAAGTATGAAAGCAAAAAAGAAGAAAAAGAAAGAAAGAACAACAGAAAAAAGATATCTATGAAATATAAAAAAAAGAAAGCAAGAAAGAAAGACTAAAAGAAAAAAAGAAGCAAAGAAAAATTTAAAGAAAGAAGATATAAGGAATAAAAATAAATAAAAAAAATAAAGAAAAACAAAGGAAAAAGAAAGAAAGTAAGACGGAAAAAAAGAAAAGGTATGAAAAGAAGAAAAGAAAAAATATGATATAAACAAAGAACAGAAAAAAGAGAAAGTAAAAAAGACAGAAAGAAAGAACGAATGAATTTTAGTCAGGAAAAATCAATCAAGGAACAGCTTCAGTACAGTGTAACCCTGATATAAGAGAGTTGTCGGGACCGGATAAAAGTTCTCTTATATTCGGGTTTGGTTTATTTTATATACATTACCAGAGGCTGTAATTTGGGACCAGAAAAATTCTCTCTTATATCCGAGTTTCTCTTATATCCTGGTCTCTTATATCCGGGTTATACTGAAGGACTTAAAAACAACTCCCTCAGGAGAAAAGAAAGAAAGAAAATACAAAAAACAAAAAAAACGAAAGGAAATGAATGAATCAAGGAAGGAGAAAAACAAATAAAAGAAAAGAAAGAAGGAAAAATAAAAAAAGACAAAAAGAAAATTAATAGTGAAAGAAAGAAACTACCGAGGACAAAATGAAAAAAGAAAGAGAAAAGGAAAGCAAAATAAGAAAGAAAAAAGAAAAAGTGTGAATGCCAGAAAAGAAGAGAAAAAGAAAGAAAAAAGTAAATAAAGAAAGAGCGAATGAATTTTAATCATCGATAATCAATCAAAGCGTAGCACTAATATACGCTTAGGAACAACAACTCCCTCTGGTGATGACAAATTAAAATTTCTCGTGTTCTTTATTATCTCCCTTTACATTTTATTTCATTACGGCATAAATTTTATTAATTTTCAATTTTTTAAAATTTTTAAATTTTTTTTTTTTTGTAAATTATTTATTTTTCTCTTTTTTTCTCTTGGAACTGAACATGATATTTCTTTCTTTCAGCCATGTTTACTCTTTGATGGATGCGATTTGATGCCAAAAATTGATAATTACGGATAATCTTAAACCTTTTCCTGTTTATACGCTGTTTGTAAACTTTGTCTCACTCTCCCCTAGATAAAAAAAAAAAAAATGCCGCGATGGACAATTACGTAAATGAAGTAAAAAATGAGGAAAATTTTCGCGGCTAAGAAATCATTTAGTTGATTAGAGAAATAGACAATAATATCATTAAGGTACGAAGGTTACTGTATAAGAAATATTAAGAAAAAAGAGAAAAAATATTATGGAACCAAGGCAAAAGAAGAGTAATTAAGTAGACAGTAGATAACTAGCTAGATAGACACATATATATTTTTTTTCATAATTTAACCCTCTACAAGGCAGAAAAGACACTAAGACACAAGTGATCACTGAGTGTGAAAGAATAAGAAAAAAAAAAAGGAAATATTATTAAGGAGTGAGTAACCAGTAAAGAAGTATATAAAGAAAAAAAACATTGCATTTAAATTTTTGAAAACCAAAGTTTCCTGAAAAGCATGGAGCTGGAAAATACAGTTTGGTTTGATTAATTTTGTTTTACTACAAACATTCAACATCAATACATTTTTGGTGAATACGAAATAAAAATAACTGTCTTTTCTTCACTGTTTTCAAATTCGCGAGCCTGTGCGAAAATTTATTTTGACAAATAGGAAAACGAATTTGCTCCGGGCTGAAGGAAAAACCAAGGCAAAGTTTAACGAGCCTGTGTGAAAATTTATTTTGATCAATGAAAAGGGAGCGGCTTACAAACGGAGAAAAAGTAACTGATGTTAAATCGCTTTTTGATATAGATGAGAAGAGAAAGTTGAATCAAGCAAGAAGAAAGAAGAAAGAAGACAGAGTCCTACATGTCTAAATAACACCCTTGTCAAAGTATACACTGATATATCATCAGAGAGCTGGGAAATTTCGAAGAACTCTTTTCAACTTCTAATATACGTACCGTAAAATATATCTTTTTTATTAATGTTTAATACAACCACATAGCTTTTATGTGAGAAATATGTCTTCTTATTATATGTTTAAAGCATTTCGTAATATTACTTTGTGTCCGATGATTCAATAGAAACATTTCATTTTCATGACGATTTATGAAAATTAACATTTAATGCTTGATTGCTTGTTCTGAAACAAGCTCCTGAAACTTCAAATGAATAAATTTGTAAATAAATTCCTTACCTTGTTTCGTTAAAAATAACGCGTTTCCTCGTTATTACCCCTACATACCTCAGGTTATTTAATGCCGACAGGATTTTTAGGATAAATTCGTCTGAATAGAATATGTATTTTTTGTAAGAAATCAGTTTGTAGGAAATCAGGTTTTATTTATGTATTTTTGTATAAAAGGTTTCTGTCAAGAGTTAAATGTATTATTGGTAACATAACACAACACCCAATAAATCACAGGCCTAACTAATAAAAGAATACATTTTAGACAAAATTCGACTTTATTAATCAACATTGCCTCTTTCTAGGATGATACACTGATTCCAAAGATTCTCTCACAATTCGATGCCTTTTTCCTAGAACAACATTTCTTTGGCCTCAAAATTCAACTCAGTTTCCGATTTCCTTCTTCATTGGAGCCAAATCTGTTTACCTGGTGCATTCTTTTGAAGTATGCAAACAGCCAATAGTCGCTGGGGACCAGGTCTAGAGAATAGGGTAGATGAAGAAGCAATTCGAAGTGCAATTCATGTAATTTTGCCACCGTTACGATCGACTTGATACACAGCGCGTTGTCTTGGTGAACGATCATTTTTTTATTCTTCATTTGTAGCCGTTTTTTGCCGTTTCTTCCTTCAAACGCAACAATAATGCTATATAATATTCGCTATTGATAGTTCTTCTTTTCTCAAGGTAATCGATGAACAAAATACCTTGCGCATCCCAAAATACGGAGGCCAAAACCTTGCTTGCTAATGTTTGTGTCTTTGTTCGGTCTGGGCGGCTTTCACCTGCTTACGTCCACTCAGTTAACTGCCGATTTGACTCCGGAGTTAAGTGGTTGATCCATGTTTCATCCATTGTCACATATTTATGCAAAATCTCTTTCTTCTTGCGTTGAAACAGTTACAAACTACGTTCTGAATTATCGACGGATCGTTGTTTTTGATCGACTGTGAGAAAATCCGGCACCCACTTCAAACACAACTTTCTCATTGACAAATGTTCATGTAAAATGGTGAATACACTGCCTTCAGATATGTTCAACTTCTCTGCTATCTCACACAATTTTCATTTACGATTGGCCAAAACGAGTTTGTGAATTTTTTTGCTTCTTTCTTGGACAACTTTCAATTATGAGCAATCTGAGTGTTAAGCATTATTTTTGTATGTACGACCTCATTTAATTCAGCGTATCACCTCTTAACCGTTGTTTCCGACGGAGCAGTGTCTGAATAACACTTATCAACCCATGGCTTTGCTTGAACAGTATTTTCTCGTCAGAATGCAATGCTTTATCAACTCACGAAATTCAGACTTTTCCATGGTTTTAAACATTTCCAACAGAAGTTTCACTTAAATAACTGTAATTTGTAAACTAATAATCCTATTGGGCCCAAATTGCGTCACGTGCCATTTGAGGGTCAGTAGTTCATAAAAATTACACGGATGTTTTTATTAGTGGCGACATCTTTAAGTCAGGTTTTGGATTAATTGAGTGATGTGTTATTTTTAAAAAAATATATTGCCGGTAGCGAAAAAGCTACAAAAGTGTCGAACTCGACTGCAATTCGATCACGGCTCTCTGATTTCTTTTTTTGAGACACTATCCATTACACCAACCAATGAAGAAATAAATCAAGAAGAACAACTCACGGTAGCGTTTCGGAAAGTTTCACAAATTTCAGGAGACGGCATTTAGTGTGAGTAAAATGAACATTAAGTTTCGATAATTTACGTCACCTGTTAAAAAGTGCGATCTGCTTGAAGACAGATAATCGAGCCAGATGGGAACTGGATTTACAGAATTGATTGCTATATATGATCCTAACCATTTAAGAAATCCCATTTTGAGGTTGTCCTTGAAGATGTAGGTTTTGGATTTCGATTGAATGGTAATAACATAGATTCTGAGTCACAAAAGTGAAACTTAGCTGGAACTCGTGTTATTCGTCCTATTAAAAAAACCAAAAAAAAAAAAACATTAAGCACATTATTTCCGTTGTCAAATATACATATATACATATACATATATATATATATGTATATATATATGTATATATACATATACATATATATATATATGTATATATATATATGTATATATACATATATACATATACATATATATATATATATATATATATACATATATATATATATGTATATATGCATATATACATATATACATATATATATATATATGTATATATGCATATATACATATATATATATATATATATATATACATACATATACATATATATATATATATGTATATATGCATATATACATATACATATATATATATATATATATATATATATATATATTAAAAAAGGATTAATTCAAAGATGTTGAATGGCCATTTCGATATGAAGATCCACACGGGGGATAACACATCACCTCAGCAATAGAAAAATCCTTTCAGAAACTGGAGATAAATTAGTCTACTTTTCCTTTTTAAATAGATTACAAAGAAATTAAAAAATAAAATAAAAATAAAAATAAAAAGAAAATAAAAAGAAAAAGAAAAAGAAAAAATAAAGGAAAAGAAAGAGAAAAAGAAAAAGAAAAAGATAAAAAAAATCAAATAAATAAGAAAAAAAAAAATTGACATCGTCTGGGTTCGCAAAAAAAGAAAGAGAATTGTAACTAAAAATTAACATACATCCGTGTTAAATCGGCGTAAGTTTAAGCAACACGGAAAAAAGGTGGTAAGAGAGATAAAAGAAGGAAGGGAGGGAAAAAGAAAAGAAAAGAAAAAAGAAATATATATATATATTTGCATATATATATGTATGTATATATATATTTGTATATATATAAATATATATATGTACATATATTTGTATTTGACAACGGAAATAATGTGATTAAGTTCTTTGTTTTTGTTTTGTTTTTTAAATAGGACGAATATATATATATATATATAACATTAAAGTCCGTCTTCTTCTACCGAGCACCCATAGCTCAGAGGTAGAAGCCCCGACTGATGCCAATTTAATCGGGTTTCAATGCCGGCTAAAACAATCGGATGTCTAACCATACTGATAAGCTGTGATACTTCGAAACAGATCTGTCTGTGGGTGACTATCTAAATACATATGTGTGTGCGGGGTGGGGAGAACAGCCGGTTACGTTGTGGTGTAATGAAATGAGAAATACAAAAGCCGAGTTCGAATTCCATTTGAATTCGTTACATTCACTTACGCGCGAATACTTTTTGGAAAATTATTAATCCATCGCTTACCTCTCCATCTATGAATTTGAATAGTAGGACAGATTGGTTTCTGCAGTCTTGGTTGGCAACCAGGTTACTGTGTGAAAATCTTCTCTCAATCTGTCATAAACTGAAAAAAAAACACACGCATAGCACATAACTAACCGATTGCTATACAGAAATAAGACACTCTCAGCGGACCTCAAGTTGAATGACTACGTCGAATCCATTGCTAAATCCGCTGCCATGAAAGTCGGCTCTCTGTACAGGGCCCGGAAATTCTTTCCGTCTGAATCTATCCTGCACTTATACAAATCTACCATCCGCCCATGTTTTGAATACTGTTACCACATCTGGTCGGGTGCCCCTGCTATTCTCCTCGGGCTTCTTGACAAAATACAGCGAAGAATCTGTAATGTGATTGAAACCGATTTAGCTGACCGCCTGCAGTCACTCTCTCACCGGCGTGACGTGGCTTCCCTGTGCCTCTTCTATGAATACTTTCACGGCTTCTGCTCTGATGAACTTAAATCACTTTTACAGTGAAACCGATGAAATGTAACCGCAATTTCTACTCCAACAGCTTCTTTTCTCGCACTTCCCGCCTGTAGAATTCCCTTCGGCATGCTTGCTTCCTCGACGGCTCTAACCTCCAGGAGTTTAAATGTAAGGTCAATAGACACCTTCTAACACACTAACTCACACCCATTCTCTCCAACTCTCCTACATCCTAACTCATCTATCGCCCTATATAACCCCCGGCGCTATAGTGGCAGTGGAATGCCTTGCTTGAGGTGACATGATTATAAAAAAATTTAACCAGAAGTTTGAAGAAAAGAATACCACACACAATAAAAAAAGCAACTTACATTAAAAGAAAATTCTCGAGTTTGCCGCCATCGAATTTTATCAAAACATTAAACACTGCCTCGGTTTTTTTCGAAATAATCGCATTACTAAAAGAATTTCTTCTTACCCAAACCAACAACTTTTTCATCGTTTGCCCTATCCCTTCAGGAAGTAAGCGATCATGGACTTTCATTTGCTTCAGTTCCATGTCGTTCCTAATATTTTTTGATAAATTTCCCCAAACTCCACTGCGCCATCAATTTGCACAATCCCATCATATATGTCTTGCGCTTCTTTCTCTGATCTTTTTTTTCCCTCCATTCTTCCTGTGAGTATCAGATTCTACAAGCCTTCATTACAGATTATAGATCACAGAAACTTAATCAGTCTCTTCCTGATATTAAGCATTTTTCTTCTCGTTTGCATTCTCTACTATTCGCTGCTCAAGTACTTAATCACGTGCTTGGTGAGAGAATTTCGTGGGCCACATTCAACAAGTAGGCCACATACTATACTAGTGATATAATTTTGTAGGCAACATTCAAAATTTAGACCACATACTATACAAGTGACAAAATTTCGTGGGCCACATTCAACAGGTAGACTACATAATATACCAGTGACAGAATCTCTTGGGCCACATTCAACAGGTGGGTCACATAATATACCGGTGACAGAATTTCGTGTGCCACATTCTACAGGTAGACCACATATATACCAGTGACAGAATTTCGAGGTCCCCATTCAACAGGTAGTAACATACTATAACAGTGTTAGAATTTCGTTGGCTACATTCAACAAGTAGACCACACACTATACAAGTGACAGAATTTCGTGGGCCACATTCAACAGGTTGGTCACATACTATACCAGTGATAGAAATTTGTGGGCCACATTAAATAGGTAGACCACATAATATACCAGTGACAGAATTTCGTAAACCACATTCAACTGTCAGGCTACATACTATACCACTGACCGAATTTCGTGGGCCACATTCAAAAAGTAGACCACATACTATACAAGTGAGAGAATTTCGTGGGCCACATTTAGCAGGTAAGCCACATACTATACCTGTGACAGAATTTCGTGGGTCACATTCAGCAGGTAGGCCACATATTATACCAATGATAGAATTTCGTGGGCTACATTCAACAGGTAGACCATATACTATACCAGTGACAGAATTTCGTGGGCCACATTTAACAGGTGGGCCACATAATATACCAGTGACAGAATTTCGTAAGTCACATTCAACTGTTAGGCCACATACTATACCTGTGACAGAATTTCGTGGGTCACATTCAACAGGTAGGCCACATATTATACCAATGACAGAATTTCGTGGTCCACATTCAACAGGTAGGCCACATATTATACCAATGACAGAATTTTGTGGGTCACATTCAGCAGGTAGGCCACATACTATACCAATGACAGAATTTCGTGGTCCACATTCAACAGGTAGGCAACATATTATACCAATGACAGAATTTCGTGGGTCACGTTTAACAGGTAGACCACATACTGTGCCAGTGACAGTATTTCTTGGGCCACATTCAACAGGTAGGCCACATACTATACCGGCACCAAATTCACGTTCATTAATTATATCCGAAAGAATAATACAAATACAAAGGAATGTAAACATGTCTTTCTATATATATAATCCAAAAGCGTTTGATTATGTAAGACTGAAAAAACTGTTGGGAAGAATTATTAACCTTGATTTATTTGGGATAGTTAATAACGAAGCTCTAGTGGCTGTAAACTGTTTGCGTATAGATAGAAAATGTGTTCAGTAACCATGCAGAAATAGTAACTAATATAACACAAGGATTTTGTTTTCACACCAGAATTATTCGACCTACACAATGATGCTGTTCAGATGGAATCAAACGTCTTATTGTGATTCATTATTATTGGCAACGTAAGATACGCAGATGACGCAGTGTTGATAGCAGACACAGAAAGGAAGCTACAAAAACTCCCACGGAAAGTGGTGAGTTACAACGAGAAGAACTTAACCTCAAGAAGACAGAATGCATTGTTTTAAAAGGAATAACCCAACATGCAAATTACATTTGGGAGGCACCGAAGTAGAACTAGTTCAACAACTGAAATATCTGGGGAGTCTTTTAATTGGACACAGAAAATGCGACAATGAAACCCGTTGGTGTATCGGAATAGCCAATGATTTCTTGCAAATGCTAAATAACGTATTAAGAAAGAAGAAAAACAAAGAAGAAAAGAAAAATGTACTAAACTTTTACTTCATATAAATCCTCCTAGATGAAAGTAAATTTCTAAGCAATCAGTCAGTCAGTTAAGTGCCATACGTGATACACGCTTGGGCGATCATGTCTCGAAAGAGACACGACTGACTGGGCAGAAGATTATCCCGCAGTAAGTTGCCATTGCTTTCTGCAGTAGACTGGTTGCCAGCCAAGGTTATAGAACCCAATCTGTCCTGTTAGTTAACCCATAACTGGAAGGAAGAGACAGATTAATACCTTTCCCAAGAGTATTTGCGCGTAAGTGAATGCAATGAATTCAACTGGAATTCGAACTCGGCTCCCCGATTTCTCGTTCCGAGCCGATATCCACTGCACCACAAAATCACTTAACCTATAAAAAAGATACTTAATGCAACAGAAATGTGGTTCTACAGAAGGCTTCTGAAGATATCATGGAACTAGATTTAGAGAAGACAGAAACAATACGGACACTCTTAATTAACATCAGAAGAGAAAGTTAAAATTTCTAGGGCATATAATGGAGAAAGAGGTGTTAAGGCGAAGATATCCAGGGCAAAAGTTGTTACATGTCCTCTACTTATTCATCGAGGTGAAGGCCTCAACAAGCCATCTACATACAATGTCCGCGTTTTTATTTCTCGACGTGGGATTTGTCTTTCCTATTGTTATTTGGACAGCATGTAGCAGGCCCTTGACCAGCTTGTTGTCCACAGTGACAAAATCGAATATTGAAATTCAACGTAAGGTAATCATGAAAAGCCTAATCATTAATCACGTTGTAAATTTACACCTTTTGAAATTAATTACCTGCTTTGATGCTAGGAAGGATGAATAACTGTGTTGCATCGGAGAATATTTCCAGTCATGTATACAGATAATTTATTCAGGGTTTCACTTCGATGGATATATAGGTGACCTGTAATAACTTCTGGTCTGTATCTTACACATATTCTATACCGTCCGTTCATTTAGTACTAGCAGTATAACCCGCCGTTGCTCGGGTGTAATGAAAGCTTTAAAACTAATCCATGGTCCTGGATGTCAGACTCAGCCTAAAGAATATTTGAAATAATAAAATAATTGCGACAATTTACCAATCGCACCTCGCATACACACACACACACACACACACACACACACACACATATATATATATATATGTACTAGCAGTATAGCCCGGCGTTGCTCGGGTGTAATGAAAGCTTTAAAACTAATCCATGGTCCTGGAGTTCAGACTCTTTGGACCTGAGTTCAAGTTTGTATATTATGTTCAATATAACCTACTTTTATATCTACATATCTGGTTTTGTTGTTCATTATTTTGTGCGTTTTCTCACCCGGAATCCACAACAGTAACGTAGCTTCCTTTTGTCCTTTAATGAGCTCACCTTATTTATTGGTAATTCGACCGCGTAATTTTAAGCGAACGAATAAATTGACTACTAATTCTAATCGTTTTACTTATAAAATAGCTGCATGTAACTATAAGATTCTATTCTAAATGTGTCTGGTCCTGGGCATGACGGTAAACTGCATCCGGCAGCAAGGCCTCTGACTGTAAGGCTGTGAGGAGCATCCAACCATCTCTTAATTGCTGTTGTTTCCAGGTCCACCCTGATCCAAAGTGGTAGCACCTGCTAGGATCACAGCTATGGGCAAATAGTTAACCCTCAATCTGGGGTCAAAACACTATGAAAGTATAAAAATACACTTTTATAGAAATATATACATAAAAATAGACGTTTTTAGAGAAAAATATACATTTTTGAGTGAAAAATTTACCAACAATACACTTTTGAAGAAAAAATTCTCAGCAAAAATTTTGAATACAAAACTAGAAGACACTTTCAGTTTTCCAAAATAAAAATAAAAACCTTTTATTAAAATCTAACCCAACCTTCTTACCATGACTGAATATTAAAAGAATAACTTAAAACCCCATCTTTTTAGCATTAAATAACCCACAGAAGTTGATATGTCGTTAAACAAAACTCATGGAGGGTCTGTAATGTGATAGATACTGACTTGGCAGACCGCCTGCAGTCTCTCTCCCACCGGCGCGACGTGGCTTCCCTGTGTCTCTTCTATAAATACTTTCACGGCTTCTGCTCCGATGAACATAGATCACTAGTGCCCCCTAAATACGAATTTGAACGAGATACTAGATTAGCAACTAGATCCCACCCTTTTACAGTGAAACCGATAAAATGCAACCGTAACTTCTATTCCAACAGTTTCTTTCCTCGCACTTCCCGACTGTGGAATTCTCTTCCAAACGATTGCTTCCCCGACGGCTACAATCTCCAGGAGTTTAAATGTAAGGTCAATAGACTCCTCCTAACACACTAACCTGCTCCCATTCTATCAAACACTCTTCCCATCTGCCCAACCCTCATCCTTGGTATCCTTACTCATCTGTCACCTTCCTCCTGACATTCCCTATGTCTAACCACTCCTTCTCTTTACCTTCCCCTATGTAACCCCATGCGCAATAGTGGCAGTGGAATGCCTTGCTTGGGGTGAGATGATTAAAAAAAAACAAAAAAAAAACTCAAATTTAAACTCAATGTGTTTTTTCTCAACAGTAGAACTTTTTTTCTTGTTTATCTGTATCGTACGATCCGATGAAATTTAGATCCGACATCAATCGCCTCATTTTGATTTTCCTGAATTCTCGTTTCTTCACGTTTTTTCTCCTTCCTGTTCTCTTCCGTTCCCAGTAACCCCCTGTTTCTTAGTGAGATTACTTCGATTAAAATCGTTTTTAAAATATTTGAATTTAGAGTCTGGCCTTGGGAAATTAATACTAGAGCTACGATTTTCCTCAACCTCTCTTTTCATTCCACGCGTCGAGAATTAATTTTCATTAATATTATTATCATGATTCTCATTGTTGTTATTCAAATTGTAGTTGTTTCCACGGGGAGGATCAATCGAAGTGTGAGGGTATCAAGAAGTAATAACCCCCTGTTTGTGTAGCTTAATAGGTTTCTAGACGCAATGTTTGAACATAATGCTCTCGATTCCACCAACAGTTTATTTGTATTGGAATCAAAGGGCTAGTGCGCATGCTCTTCATTTTATGGAATGAAGTCAGCCATCATTATCGTTTTTTTTCCCCTTTTTACTAATGTTCGTTTATTTATATATTAGATCGAGGCATTTATATGTATAGAAGAGCACTTCCACAATTGATGTGTGAATGGCCTGAAGCCAAGTGTCCATTGTTAAGTGTATGAGCTTTTCATGCGTGCTGGTCAAAATGTATTTGTTTTTCAGTGTATACACAACAAACATCAAGTTTCTAAGCGTCGAAACTTGAATGAAAGTACCAACATTTTCTTCCTAATTGTTTTAAAATCTTTATCTTTTCTCCCAGTGAAAGAGAGAATTAAAATATGCTACAGTAGGAGTCTCATGAGATTACTACAAGTGTACAATGGTTTTATATTCAGATTAGTTCGTTGCTTGTGTATTTTGCTAAAAACACACAGCCAAGGATCAATTACGGTTAAAATTTTTGTCTGGCTCGAAAAAAAAGTGTCGTCTAAATTTTACTTGAGGGGACCGTTCATTATTTAACCTCTCATATTTCTCTCCCATTTTAGATTACTGAAGAACAGAGCGCTTAATTTGTGGCACTTTTTGCAATAAGCATAGATCAGACTCATACCAGACACTTCATGCTGTATGAATTAAAAGGGGCTCCTCAACAATGGAGGCAGAATGAAATATTCATTCTATGGAAAGATTTACGTGCTTGGGCATGCCAATGATTGTTGTACCAGTTTTGATTAGAAAAGGTTTAGACGTATAATGTCTACACACACATGCACGCACGAACACAAACACATACACTTTCATATATATATATATATATATATATATAAATACAAACAGGTAGAAATATATGAATAAACTTAAATAGACAAATAGATAGAGATATATGAATAAATCAAGTTATATATATATGTACTAGCAGTATAGCCCGGCGTTGCTCGGGTGTAATAAAAGCTTTAAAACTAATCCATGGTCCTGGTCCTGGAGCTCAGACTCTTTGGACGTTGGCACGAAAGAGTAAAAAGCAATAGTTGTTTCCAGTTAAAGCGAAACCGTAGACTGAAACAAAAATGAATGGATGTAAGTCAAATTTTAATTTCCTTGTATCGATATCAAATTTGTTTTTTTTCGTCGTAAACTGAACTTTGAAGGCTAAATGAGTAAATGGTATAATGGCTGAGACTAAGAACTACAATTATACCTACTTAGAGCCAAATCCGAAGCAAAAACTAAAATAAAAGGGCTGAAAAAAACACAGACATAGGGGCAGATAAACAGACACACACACACATACATCTTGCCTTTTATATATATGCATTATCGATTTTCTGCCCTATTGTAAGAACTACAACCTTGAAACTTCTGAATATCGTTTCATATGTCTTTGTCTATGAGTGTATAAAATTTGATTAAAATCGGACCACTCCTTCTATAACCCGATTTTTTCAATTATCGATTTTCAATATTTATCGGGTGTACCTCGACACAAAACGTAGCTAAGGACATTCACTTATAGAACAACTGTGTAAATTTTCAAGAAAATCGGTTCAGTCGTTTCGGAGTCTATAGGTAACGGACATACACACAAACACAAACATACATGCACAGACAAAGTTCCATTTATAAAAAAGTTTATATATATATATATATATATATATATATATATATATATATATATATATATGCTTACGGCCATATAACGTTCAATACACCTGTTCTCGTCCGATCACCGAAGTTAAGCAATGTTGAGCCTGGTCAGTACTTACATGGTTGACCGCTTTGGAATAGCAGGTGCGGTAAGCGTTCTTGATGGATCCGCGTTGTGGTGCAGTGCTTATCGGCTCTGAACGAGAAATCAGGGAACCGATTTCGAATTCCGGTTGAATGCCCTGCAGTCATTTACGCGCTAATACCCTTGGGAAGGTATTAATGCGTCTCTTCCTTCTAGTTATGGGTTAAATAACAGGACCGATTGGGTTCAGTCTGTCGCCGCAGGTATTGGCAACCTGTTGCGGGAAAATTAAAATGCCTGAAGTCTATTGTCTGCTTTATCTTTGGTATTTATATGCACCGACCGAGTGTATCAATAGTTCCGAAAAAGTGTGGTTCTGCAGAAACCTGCGCCACTTCAATCAAATAACTTGTGTGGGTTGTCTGGCGGTTTACCTTGGTTTCATAACTGCAACAATTATGCTGTCGAATCTGACAGGAGAGAGTCCATTATATATATATATATATATATATATATATATATATATATATAGTCATTCGCAGACAGATCTGTTTCTCTGTATCACAGCTCATCAGTACGGTTAGACAGCCGATTGCCTTTTTTTTACCCAGGATTGAAACCCGACTGAATTGGCGTCTGTCGGCGATTCTACCTCTGAGCTACGGATGCTCGGTAGAAGGAGGCAGACTTTTTAGCGTGTATATTATCATACGATATATATATATATATATATATATATATATATATATATATCGCCTCTTTTTGGTTTTCTTGAATCCTCGTTTCTTCATATATATATATATATATATATATATATAGTCATCCGCAGACAGATCTTTCTCGCTGTATTACAGTTCATCAGTACGGATTAGACTCCGGTCGCTTCCTAACCCAGGATTAAAACCCGACCGAATCGGCGTCAGTCGGCGATTCTACCCTTAGGCCACGAGCGTCCGGTAGAAGAAGGCAGGCTTTTTAGCGCGTATAAACACGCCCAATAGCTAAAGTTCTCATATTAATGCACCAAGATAGTTATAAATAAACCTAGATTGATAGGTAGGTTTATATATGCACGAACAGAGAACACGATTAGTAAATTGTCACTAATTTATAATTTGCGCATGCTTATTGTAGTTTTTGATTTGGTATGGTAGGCTGACATGGGCACCGCCTGTGAGAAAAATGCACCTTGAAGCAATTCAGCCCAAGAAAAAATTTGTAAAGCTTCATGCTGAAGAATTGTTTGATATTCGCCTCAGAAGCTACAATACGAACATTTCCGAGTATTTGGTTTTTAACCTGAGAACAATGAAGAAGATCCAGAAAGATTTAGATGTGTCTAATTATGAAGGTACGATAGCCCGGAAAACTCACTATGATCGCTCTGATAAAAAAAAAAACTCATGGAGGCCTCCATCAAGGGCCTTGAGGAGGTAGTTCTGCCTGGGGTCAAGAAGTTCAGTCAATTAGTCAGTTAAGAGTCATACATGAAACACGCTTGGGAAATCATGTCTCGAAAGATTATCACACAGTAGGTTGCTATTGCATTCTGCGGTAGACTGGTTGCCAGCCTAGGCTATAGGACCCAATCAGTTCTGTTAATTAGCCCATAACTAGAGGGAAGAGTCGGATTAATACCTTTTCCAAAGGTATTTTCGCGTAAGTGAATGCAAGGAAATCAACTGGAATTCGAACTCGGCTACCGGATTTCTCGTTACGAGCCGATATCCACTGCACCACAATGCACACTGGAAAGCCCTATATCTGGCAACAGAACTCTGCTGCATGCCTCGAAAACAGAAGAACCAAGTAATGGTTGTCAGACAACTTCTCTGACCATATCGTCTCTTACATTTGGCGACCTAACTTCCTAGACAGCGACTTCCTTGATTATTACGCATGGGGGGTTGGTAGTTAAGCGAGAGACCTATAAAAACTCGTTTGAACGCTAAAGATGAACTGAAGGCAAGGATTATGTATTGTTGACAATAAAAGGACCAGGATTACTTGTGATCCTAATAGGGGAAACAGACGTGGGTATGGCATCAAGAAACAAAGCCCTTATTAACGAGAAGGGAGGTAAGACGAAATTTGAAATAAAATTCATTATATTAACGTAGATTACAAACAATTATGTACAATTGAAATGGCTTAGAAAACATTTAATGAAGGTCAAACTTTCTTTGTTAAATGGTGTTTATGGGTGAGCAGAGGAGTTTAACTGATATTCGTGACTGTGGTTAAGTCATTTGATGTCTGTGCCTAGTGTAGTATTGGAAAGAAGAAGAATGAAGCTCTGATGTGAGAATGTCAGTAAATTTCACGGTTTTCGCATTTGAACTTTCTGACGAATCTTAATTCTTAAGAAATTCGTAGAAATTCCCCTATCGTATCGCTAAATGTTTGAGCTTATCATCTTTAACAAAATATTGCAATACCAATCATGAATATGAATATTGGTCGTTATTTTTTAAAAATTGAGTAGAAATATTTGCAATCGACATCTTTCTTCATTTCACTGAAACAGCCGTTAACGATTTTTGTTTTTCATTCATTCTTTCTTTCTTTCTTTCTTTCTTTCTTATTTGTTTGTTTCTTTCATTCATTTTCTCACTGAAATCAAGTAATTTCCCAACACCACGATTAAAACAAAATAACCCATTATTTATGAGGTATTGGCAGGAGATGTAAAGTGTCTTAATATTCCCTTATTTCTTTCTTTCTAACCAAATTCCTGTCTTATCAACATTTCTCTAAATAATAATTTTAAAAATAATTCAACAGATGAATTTTTTTTATTTCATTTTATTTTTTTTTGTAATTAGATTTTTATTTCAAATAGTTTCATTTTATTCATTATTTCTTTCTTTTATATTCCCACTTGATTCAAGTATTGACTTTTATCCGTTAAATATTAATTAGAGTAGATAGATCTATCTATCGCCCGGTTCACACTCCACCCACGTCTATTGAACAGGTTAAGAGGCTCATCCCTTGTTCCCTGTTTCGGATGTGGTTTCCGGTTTTCTCTTCTCCAATCTTCTCACTTTTTGTTTTTTTTGTTTTTTTTTTTTTTTTTTAATTGGAGTAGATAGATCTATCGCCCAGTTCACACTCCACCCACGTCTATTGAACAGGTGTAGAGGCTCATCCCTTGTTCCCGGTTTAGGATGTGGTTTCCGGTTTTCTCTTCTCCAATCTTCTCACTTTTTGTTTTTTTTGTTTTTTTGTTTTTTTTTTTTAATTGGAGTAGATAGATCTATCGCCCAGTTCACACTCCACCCACGTCTATTGAACAGGTGTAGAGGCTCATCCCTTGTTCCCGGTTTAGGATGTGGTTTCCGGTTTTCTCTTCTCCAATCTTCTCACTTTTTGTTTTTTTTGTTTTTTTGTTTTTTTTTTTTAATTGGAGTAGATAGATCTATCGCCCAGTTCACACTCCACCCACGTCTATTGAACAGGTGTAGAGGCTCATCCCTTGTTCCCTGTTTAGGATGTGGTTTCCGGCTTTTTCTCTTCTAATCTTTTCACTCTTACGTAGCCCCCAGCACATCAGTGGTGCTACTGCCTTGCTCGGGGTGATACGATTAAAAAAAATTGAGCTTAACAACTTTAACAAAATATTGCAATACCAAGCAGAAATATGAATGTTGGTCATTATTTTAAGAAGTAAGGGGTTTACAAATAAAAAGATTTACAATACAATCGACAACTTACTTCACTTCACTAAAATAGCCTTTAACCACTTTTATCTTCCTTCCTTTCTTATTTTTTTTGTTTCTTTCTTTCATTCATTTTCTCACTGAAATCAAGTAATTCCCAAACATCATGATCAAAACAAAATAACCCATTATTTATGAGGTATTGGCAGGGGATGTTTTTTATTTTATTTTTTTTTTAGTCTTTTATTTCTTTCGTTCTAACCAAATTCCTGTCTTATGAACATTTCTGTTAATAACATTTAAAGAATAATTCAGCAGATGATGATAATTTATTTTGTCTATTGTAATTGGGTTTTTATTTTAAAGATTTTATTCCCCTTCGTTGTTTATTTATTTTATATTCTCTTTGAAATCAAGTATTTTTTATCCGTTAAATATTTGAACTTAACAGATTTTACAAAATATTTTGATAACGATCATAAATCATGAAATACAAAGGAACAGATTTAAAATTAGTAATTTTTCCATTACACTGAAACCAAGTAGCGTCTTGTCTATGTCTTTCCCATCATTTCACGCTATCGAAACGAAATAGTCACTTATTTATGAGTTATTTGCAAGGCGTAACGTACACATACTATTTATGAGTTATTTGCAAGACGTAATGTACACATACAATTTACGAGTTATTTGCAAGGCGTAACGTATACATATAATTTACGAGTTCTTTGCAAGGCATAACGTACACATACAATTTACGAGTTATTTGCAAGGCATAACGTACACATACAATTTACGAGTTATTTGCAAGGAGTAACGTACACATATAATTTATGAGTTATTTGCAAGGCGTAACGTACGTACTAACTGATAAACTAAAGACAGAACAGCTTGCTAACAATGAAAGCAATTCGAAATGCCCAATTTTCTTACGGTTTTTTTTTTTTTTTTAATCATTTCACCCCGAGCAAGGCAGAAACGCCACTGATGTGCAGGGGGTTACATAAATGTAGAAAGATTAATTAGAAAAGAGTGAGGAGTACAAGCTAGTTAGAAAGGAACAATAGAAAGCTGAGAAAGCAGGTGCAATGACAGATACATAGGTGGAGAGAAAGGGAAGATTATACAGGGGAGGGGAGAGAGCTAGAGGCCAGTGGTTAGTAGATGAGTATTGACTTTGCATTTAAATTTCTGGAGGTTGTAGCCGTCAGGAAAGCAAGAATAGGGGAGTGAGTTCCACAGGCGGGAAGTGCGAGAGAGGAAGCTGCAGGAGTAGAATTGTCGTCTGCGTTTGGCTAACCTGACTGTGAATGGGTGGGAGCCAGTTGCCAGTCTGGTTGCACGGGTAAACACCTGTTGAGGAGGCATCAGTGACTTAAGCTCATCCGAGCAGAAGCCATGAAAGTATTTATAGAAGAGACAGAGGGAGGCCACATTTCGACGATGGGAAAGTGGCTGCAGACGAGTCGCCAGATCAGTACCTATCACATTACAGACTCTCCTTTGGAGCTTGTCAAGAACACTGAGGAGAACGGCAGGGGCACCTGACCATAAATGGCAGCAGTATATTTTAGACAGGGTGAGCCAAGAGGATGACGCTATTTAGTAAGTATGAATATTAAAACTTTTAAAAATATTTTATTACATTTATACTTATTTTTGCAATCAAAATTTGTTCAAAACTGTTGATCTACTTTTGTTTAACATTTTACATACATTTTTAACACATTTTAATCACTTACTTTCTCAGAATCACCCACTTCAGCGTTTCCATATTCTCGTCAGAACACCATGACAAACAGCCCGACACAAATCCGACTCTGCATCAATCTCAATAAATACTTTTGAGATGTCAGTCACTCAGTTAAGTGCCATACGTGATACACGCTTGGGCGATCATGTCTCGAAAGAGACGTGACTGACTGGGCAGAAGATTATCCCGCAGTAGGTTGCAATTTCTTTCTACGGTAGACTGGTTGCCGACCAAGGCTATAGAACCCAATCTGTTCTGTTATTTAACCCATAACTAGAGAGGGAAGAGATCTATTATATTATTAAGTAATAATTAGTGGGCGATCAGTTTATTACTTCATAAGAATAGAAAACGGATCCCCCATTTTATGACCAGTAGAAGCCTTAATTATGGTTCCAACTATTAAATTCAGTCACTCAGTTAAGTGCCATACGTGATACACGCTTGGGCAATCATGTCTCGAAAGAGACATGACTGACTGGGCAGAAGATTATCCTGCAGTAGGTTGCCATTGTTTTCTACGGTAGACTGGTTGCCGACCAAGGCTATAGAACCCAATCTGTCCTGTTATTTAACCTATAACTGGAGGGAAGAGACGGATTAATACCTTTCCCAAGCGTATTTGTGCGTAAGTGAATGCAATGAATTCACCTGGAATTCGAACTCGGCTCACAGATTTCTCGTTCCGCGCCGATATCCAATGCACCACAACGCACATCCATTTGAGATGTACTTTTATAAAATTCGGCCACTGTGATTTCTGTCATAAAACTTGTTCGTTACTACAATCCCGCACCCACTCCAAAAAGAAATCCATTAGTGTTAGGTCAGGTGAACGTGGTGACCTTTTGATGCTACCCCTCTTTCGAACCAACATGTTGTAAGGTTTGATTAAGATAGCCCTTTACTTCCAAAGCATAATGGGCTTGTGCACAATTTTGCTTAAAGAACAGTTCGGCGGAAATAATTGTGAGGCTATTTTTGTCCCATCAGGTATCATATTCTATCATAGTGTATTTTAAAGTTATGTCTGCTGAGAACGAGAATTCGGGGAGCCGAGTTCGAATTCCAGCCGAATTCATTGCATTCACTTGCGCGCAAATACCCTTGGGAAAGGTATTAATCCGTCTCTTCCCTCTAGTTATGGGTTAAATAACAGGACAGATTGGATTCTATAGCCTTGGTCGGCAACCAGTCTACCGCAGAAAGCAATAGCAACCTACTGCGGGACAATCTTCTGCCCAGTAAGTCATGTCTATTTCGAGATGTGATTGCCTAAGCGTGTATCACTTAACTGACTGACTGAATATAATAGTTGGAATCATGATTAAGGCTTCTGCTGGTCATAAAATGGGGGATCGATTTTCTATTGTTATGAAGTAATAAACTGATCCCCCACTAATTACTACTTAATAATATAATACATCTCTCCCCACTCTAGATATGAGTCAAGTAACAGGACAGATTGGATACTATAGCCTTGGTCGGCAACCAGTCTACCGCAGAAAGCAATGGCAACCTACTGCGGGATAATCTTCTGCCCAGTCAGTCATGTCTCTTTCGAGACATGATCGCCTAAGCGTGTATCACGTATGGCACTTAACTGACTGACTAACTGCTGATAATGATCCTGTTTCTCAATTCCGGTCAAACAAATCATGAGAGAAAATACATCTTTGTCACGATCCCACGCCTTACTTGTCTTGTAGTCACTAAATTGTTTCCTGCCGAAGAACCTTTCAGATTCTTCTTCTTCTATGCGCCAAATCCTTTCAGGACGTAGGCGATCTTGGCTATCCACATCTCCGTATTCCTTAGTATGCTTTCTCCTGTTACGCCAACACTCGCTCTAGCAAGCATGTTATCTACTGCTTTCCCCTGTTTCTTTTTCCAGAGAAAAATGCTATAAAAAGGTAACAACTCTAATGGAGCGCTATAATGAACATTTCAATCAACTTACAGAAGTGGAGACTTATAAAAATTTCGTCAAAAAACGTGAAACTATATAAAAAAAAATAACTATGTATCTGTTGGGGCTTACTATGCAAGGTTAATTTAGGTTTGAATTTTACATGGCACAAGGACACTTCCCAAAGAACTTTCCTAACTAAATTCTTGCATACCACCATTTATTTTTATAAGTGTTGAAATCATTCATTAAACAAGCGAATGGAAAGTTGAATGAAATTAAAAAAGCATCAATTGTAACTATAAAGTTTATTAACAAGAAATACATACATTACACAGACGTTGAGAGTGTTTGTTTGAAAGTGTCTTCCATGGACTGCATGAAATTGTGTCAAAGCTTTTGAGGTAAGTTGAAATGTTCATTGTCGCTGAAAGATTTATCAATGTGATAAGAAATTTGTTTGAGGAATATTATTGATAAAAGAATTGTTCAGTTCTGAGAGTTCGTAAATAACGTTCATTTTTTTAGTGTACAGAAGAATGAATTTGTAAGAGAATGTGAGTTGGACTTAATATTTTACATGACGTGCGTGGAAAGGATTTCTTGTGCCAACTGTAGTAATTTGTACATGCGTTATTCAAAGAAATAAAAGGCATCTACTTGCGTCTTGAAATTAGTGCGGGTGTGTGAAAGAATTACTTGATATTGAAGAACGTGAACCTCGCGATAGCGTCATGCTATTGCGGGCAGCTGTGAATTGCCTTGCTTGGTGTTCTGTGGAAACTGCTGTAACTGGCGAAAATACGCGGCAAATCGTTTAAATAGGTGTTCAAACATCCTTACGATTTGGCGGTAAAAATGTGGTTCACTTACCTTGATTCTGATTGGCTAGCTCAAACTAATCAGCAAACAGCTTACATTTATTCAAATATACAATGGTTACAACAAAATTTAATACATACATATGCGTGTATTCGTAAGTAAGTGTGTGTATGTTTTCATATATATGTGCATGTGTTACACGTCTAACGCAACACTAAACTATTTGCGAATGAGGCAACTCATAGCCATAGGCATCTAAAAAAGAAAGGGGCTAAAAATAACATATCAGCTTTTATGCAACGCTATAACGGACATTTCGAACAACATGCAAAAAAGAAATGAGCCTTGGAGCTTTAATACGATATGTTAATTGGTTTAAAATAAGGTATGTTAAAAATTGACGATCGTTCTAATACTAAGACGGATATTACAAACAAAATTACGAAAGTGGGGACGTTAACCTTTTAAACGGTATGTAAATGCATACATAAGGAAGGAAATGATGCTAAAAAACGACGATTGCTTTAATGTAACGCTAAAATGAACATTCCAAGCGACATACGAAAGAAAAACACACAGCTTTAAAATATGTAAATGCAGGTATAAAAAGGTAAGAAAACGAAAAGAAAAGGCGATTACTCTAATGCAACGTTAAAATGGACATTTTCTTCCAATCTAATAACCAGCTAGGCACGAAATCCTGCAACAAAAAATCTCTTAAAACAATCAGTTGATAAAATATACAGAACATTGCACAAATCAAACATACACGGTGAATGCTCTGGAAATTTAATGAGAATTCTTGGTACTTGATTCCCCATGGTAACGGTTTGTTTCCTTGAAAGGGAAGATGGTAACGCATATTGTTAATCATAAAAGGTCGATTGATTTCAGTACAAGGCCCAACGACAAAAACAAAAATGCCGAAAAATAAAGATCTAATTCAGAAATTGGTAAAAAGATAGATAATGCAGAGGTATTTGAGAAAGGGCACGAAGAACTAGTTAGTAAACGTGACATAATTGGGAAGGATTTATTGAAATCATTCAGGAGCTATACTGATAGCAAAACCGCCTACATAACCCTAACCCTAACCCTAACCCTACATAAGAATAGAAAAATAATTCAGCAAATATACAAAAATAGAAAGGTGTGTAAGGCAAAGATGTGTCATCTCCTCGAACTTAATCAACCTACACAGTGAGGTGATTCTGAGAGAATTAGAAGACCTAGGAAGATTCATTACTGGCAGATACAATCTTGACAACGTAAGATATGCAGATGGCACAAACTTGAAAGCAGACACAATAAGGAGACAAATATTGAAAAGTATTTGCTAATTTTTTTTAACTTGCTCTGCAAGTTTACTAAAGAAATATTCATGAAAATTTTGAAACGCGAAAATAGTCAAGTCAAAGTTAACTGCCAACTAATATCAACTGACTAGTAGTTCTACTCAACTCTAATATAACGATAATGAACTCTTTAGAACTACTAAGAATTCCTATGAATTTTCCAAAAACTTCTAGAGTTAACTTCCTGTTAAATCTTATTAATATAGGAGAGAGAGAGAGAGTCCATTATCTGAGGAATAGTTGTGTTTCATCATAACACATTCTTTCAAATCGACTATGGTGAGATTTAACCTGTGTCTCATGGTCAGAAAGCTAATATCTAAACAACGCGTTCTCGTTAATCTATAACTTTTTAAAGATTTTTTTTAAATTATGAAATTAGTATTTGGTATTATTTCAGTATTTTTTATCTTCATTTTTTTTTTTACCGCTTAACACGTCTTGTTCTTGAGGCCTTTAATTCATTCCCGAGTTTGTTTTGTTTTTATAACTGATCTGAGATCTGCGTGACAAACATTTTCTATAGAACACAACATACAGGCATTAATCTAAATATAAATAGTCATCTTCACGTTTTGGGCAGAAAAACGAGTAAATTCTTTCACTACACGCACGAAACACTACCGATGTAAATTCTTCGCTACAGATGTCCTTATAGGGTATTTTCCTCTTCTCTTGTGCAGAGTAATTTTTTAGTTAATTATATAATTTTTTTAAAAATCATTTCACCCCAAGCAAGGCATTCCACTGCCACTATTACGCTTGGGGCTACATAGGGGAAGGTAAATAGGAAGAGTGGTTAGATATAGGAAATGTCAGAAGTGTGGTGATAGATGGTTGGGTGGGAAGAGTGTTTGAAAGAATGGAAGTTAGTTTGTTAGGAGGTGTCTATTGACCTTACATTTAAACTCCTGGAGATTGTATCCATCTGGGAAGCAGTCACGTGGAAGAGAATTCCACAGTCGGGAAGTGCGAGAAAAGAAACTGTTGGAGTAGAAGTTGCAATTGCATTTTATCGGTTTCACTGAAAAAGGGTGGGATCTAGTTGCTAATCTAGTATCTCGTGCAAAGTCGAACCTAGGGGGTACCAGTGATATAAGTTCATCGGAGCAGAAACTGTGAAAGTATTTATAGAAGACACACAGGGAAGCCACGTCGCGCCGGTGAGAGAGAGACTGTAGGCGGTCTGCTAAGTCGGTATCGATCACATTAAAGACCCTCCGCTGTACCTTGTATAGAAGCCCAAGGAGAATAGCAGGGACCCCGACCAGATATGGCAACAGTATTCAATGCACGGGCGGATGGTAGATTTATAAATGTGCAGGATAGATTCAGACGGAAAAAACCTCCGGGCCCTGCACAGAGAACCGACTTTCATAGCAGCGGCTTTAGCAATGGATTCGATATAGTCATTCCACTTGAGGTCCGCTGAAAGTGTGAGACCAAGGAGGAGTAGTGTTTTACTCTCTGGGAGGCAAGCCTGGTCCATGCTAATAGGAGGTAGGTGCGATTGTCTATGATGATTAATTGATAGTAGATTCGTTTTAGAAGCATTAAAATTTACGAGCTATTTCTTACCCCAGTCCACTACGGATTGGAGGTCCTTTCCAAGCTCGGCTGCAAGGTTAGATTTGTCGCCTACACCAGATTTTTGGTCGAGGCGAGAATAAACTGTGGTGTCATCGGCGCACATACCTACTTGTGATCTTATGATATCAGGGCGATCATTAATGTAGATCAGAAAGAGCGTAGGATCTAGGATAGAGCCTTGAGGGACGCCCGCGTTTGTAGGGTAGTTCTGGGAGGCATGTCCGTTTAATACCACTTTCAATATGAGGTTAGATAGGAATGACTGGATTAGTTCAAGCAATTGTCCAGCTATACCATAGCTCTGCAGTTTGCATAGAAGACCAGCATGCCAAACTCTGTCGAACGCTTTAGAGATATCCAAGGCAACGGTTCGGGCTTCACCATTCCTATCGAGTGCCTGATATATGTACTCGGTGATGGTCGTTAGCATATCAGCAGTAGACCTGGTGAAGCGGAAGCCATACTGTTTGTCTGAGAGGAGCCCGTGGGCCGTGAGATGCTGAACGACCTCGGCGTTGATAATGGCTTCGAACACTTTGCCAAAGATCGGAAGAAGGCTGATAGGTCGGTAATTTGCGGGGTCCGAGGGTTCTCCAGTGTTTTTAAATATAGGAACTACAGAGAAAGATCTCCAACAGGCAGGAAAGCAGGAAGCAGATCGGCAGAAGTTGTAGAGTTTAGAAAGTACAGAGGAAAGTTCGGGGGCACATTTGTTTAAGACTATGATTGGGATTCCGTCCCCTCCGCTCGCTTTGTGAGGGTCAAGTTTCGAGATTATCTTAGAGACAAGCGAGGGTGTAATATGGACGTCATTCAGTTGAGCATCAGTTCTAGGTGGGAAGTCGGGAGTAGAAACTCCAGACGAGTCCAGTCTCGAATTATTCGAAAATCTGCGGGCAAAGCATTCAACCTTGTCCGCTGGGGAGGTGAGGACCTCAAATTTGTTTATTAGTGGGGGTATTGTGGATTTTTTCTTGTTAAGTACTCTTTTACAGAGTCGCCAGTAGTCCTTGGTGCCGAACTTAGAGGATGCTATGTGTTGCTTCATTCTGGCAGCAAATAACATCTTAGCTTCGTTAAGTATCTTTTTACACTTATTACGAGCTGAAGCGAAAAGGCGTCTGTTTTGGTCTGACGCGTAGCTACGATAGAGTCGGAAGAAATGATTCCGGTGGGCAATGACGGTCGAGCAAGTGGGCGAGAACTAAGGAGACAAATGAGATTTAAGCTGAAATTTCCTGGCAGGGATGAGAGCATCGATGCCACCCTTAACCCAGGAGGAGACCTCGGATGCACATTCTTCGATGGGAAAACGTTGTTCCAAGAGGAAGTCTCGGAACGAACCCCAGTCTGCTCTTTGGTAGCAGTAGGATATTCTACTTGTCTTGGTTTCTTGGGTTGGGTGGGAGTGGAATGAAATGTTGATAGAAACTACGGTGTGGTCAGAGTTACCAAGTGGGCAGAGTTGTTTGGTTGTGCAAGAGTCTGGGATGGAAGTAAAGCAGAGGTCTAGAAGTGAGTCCTTTCCGTTAGGGTTGTCGGAGAAACGCGTGGGGAAGTTCACCACTTGCGTAAGGGATTGGGTTATTGAAAAATTCATGGTGTGGACACCAGCAGGGTCGGTGACAGAGTTTTCCAGCCACTTGGTGTGGTGGGCGTTAGTCACCAAACACGAATATATGGGCGGAGGGATGGGAAGAAATGGCTTTGTCAATATTGTCAGAGATACTGTCAAGTAACGAACAGTCAGGGGAGGAAGGGGAGCGGTAGAGAAAGAAGAGATAGCCAATCGAGCTTAGAAGTGAGAGGCAGAAGCACATGAAAGAATGATCCGGAGATTCAAGGGATGTCGCTCTAGCTAGGGGAAGATGTTCGCTGACATACACACTAAGCCCATGCATATGAACATTGGAGTCCTTCATGAAAAGGGGAAGGTAGCCAGAAACGTCAAACTCAAAAGAGGGGATAGAAGGTTTAAGGTTAGTTTCACATAGGGCCAAGATATCAGGTGAGTTAGTGTGAAGGAATGAATCAACCCTGAGGAATTTAGTGCGGATACCACGTATGTTAGTGTAAGAGATGCAGACGGATTTGGGCGTTTTCAGTGTGTGTGTGTGTGTGTGTGTGTGTCTGTGTGTGTGTGTATCCGTTACCTATAGACTCCGAAACGGCTGAACCGACTTTCTTGAAAATTTACACACACACAAAGGCACACACACACACACACACACACACACAAAAACAAAGTTCCATTTATAAATAAGTTTAGATTTGCGCTTCAACATACCGTCTATTTTTATTTTCTTAAATCTAGGTTGTTTATTTTGAATGATAATAGCTTCTTGGTTTTTGAGTCTTTCCTTGCATTTCTTGACGTAGAGTATTTTGATTTGTATCTGCTCAATATTTAATGGCCTTAGTTTGACTTTGCTCGTTCTTGATGTACTCTTCCGTTATAGCTGCCAATACAAAATAGAAATAGTTGAATCGTATGAAATTAGTGTGTTTCGGAGTCATTCTCGAATCGACAGTCTATGACTCAATTGGGGAGAATTATCAATACAATTGCCTCTTTAGGGCTTCAAATAAATATTAAAGTTTGATAAAATCAATAAATACGATAAAATAAACAATATATGTGTGTGTTTGTTTGTATCTTTCTGGTTTCCAGAGAGAATTGGAAAATGCATTTTCCAATATTGTTTAAGGACTTTCAGCTTTCATAAGGTTTCAATCAATTATCTTTAGCAATTTTCGCGTTGATAAAATTGCGTTTATGTGCATTCAACATTTTCTTTTTCATGCGTTTTGCGTCGCGTCTTAATATCACACTGGACTCAAAGTTAAGTTTTATCAAGTCACGCGTTTTCTCAAATGTCCTGGCGTTTTAGTTTTTAACAATTGATAACAGGGAAAGTTATTATACAAAAGGCAATTATTCTATTTTTCTACGTTTTAATTCGCTCAAAAAACAGAAACATATTTTGTCTTGTAGAAAATTTCAATCAATTAAGTCACATTAGTATTTGAGGTAGTATTTACATTATTCGAACTGGGCCATTAAGGACACATAGCGCAGTGGATATAGAGTGGTTAGTTCCTGTGACTTGACCCAAAGAGTTGTGATTTCTATACCAGGCTCCAGCAGTGGTGAACAAGTAACTGACAGGGTTAGAGGGAGATAACTCGTAACTTCCTATCGAGTATTTCTACGCAAGGAATGAGAATGATATGCCCCAATGTCTGGAATAAAAGGGTCGGTTCGAAATTCATAGCACCTGAAGAAGGCCGGAACGTACAACGGCCGAAATGTCGTACAAATGGCAAAAATAGTCCGAATGTAAATACTGAAAATAAGTCCCAGGCCTAAATAAACAATTTTTTAAAACTATATATATATTGTTTAATACTTAGTTTTTGGTCCTAATAGGGTTAGACCGGTACAAATTTGTATTAAAAAGGTGTTCTATACAATTATATTGTAGAACTTTTGAATATATTTCATTTTTAAACGAGTTATTTCGCTATCTTAGTTTTCACCATGAGTGGTTTCTTCAGGCAATTTTTAATAACTGATTTTACCTTTTGCCGTTTTTCTTTTTAAGAAAATTATACTTTCCTATATATATATATATATATACTTTTTTTTCATTTTTAAACGAGTTATTTCGCTACATTGGTTTCTTCAGGCGATTTTTAATATTAAAAGCCGCCTGAAGAAACCAATGTAGCGAAATAACTCGTTTAAAAATGAAAAAAAGTATATATATATATATATATATATATATATATATTAGTCATTCACATTCGCTGTATCACCGCTAATCAATTTTTGTAACATGTTTACATTTGTTGACATTACAATACATTTCAGAACAGATATGGTCATTACGATGAAATCGAAAAGTGTATTGTAGGCTTAATTTGACTTCCTTCGACTGATCGCCATTTGTAGTCGAAAAGTATACGACGCTAGATCACTACTGTTTGATTATAAATATAGTATCTACTTAAATACAAGTTTAGATAAAAAATAATGTTCAAAAAAATCATTTTACATTCTTATATGTAGATGCATTTAAATTTGAAAAATAGATATTCTACTCCACCAGTTTCTTTTTATCGCACTTCCCGCCTGTGGAATTCTCTTCCGCATAATTGCTTTCCTGACAGTTACAATCTCCAAGAATTTAAATATAAAGTCAATAGTCATCTGCTGTCTCACTAACTTACATCCTCTCTCATGCTTTTCTACATCCACCCCACTCTCATCAGTTATCTCTTCCCCCTCCTACTCTCTTCCTGACACCCCCTGCAACCTCTCGCTCCTCATAACATTCCTCTTCGTCCACCCCACTATCATCAGTTATCTCTTCCCTCCCTTACTCACTTCCTGACACCCCCTGCAACCCCTCACTCTTCATAACATTCCTCCTTGTCTAGCCCACTCTCATCAGTAATCTCTTCCCTCTCCTACACTCGTTATGACACCCCCTGCAACCCCTCACTCTTCATAACATTCCTCCTCGTACAGTCCACTCTCATCAGCACTCTTCCCTCTCCTACTCTCTTCCTGACACACCCTGCAACCCCTCACTCCTCATAACATTCCTCCTCGTCCAGCCCACTCTCATCAGTAATCTCTTCCCTCTCCTACACTCTTTATGACACTCCCTTCAACCTCTCACTCTTCATATCATTCACCCCTCTTCCAGCCCACTCTCATCAGTAATCTCTTCCTTCTCTTACTCTCTCTGACACCTGCTGCAACCTCTCTCTCCTCAACATTCCTCCTATGTAACCCCCTACATAACAGTGACAGTAAAATGCCATGCTTGGGGCGACACGATTTTAAAAAAAAGATAATACACAAATAATTAAAAAGATTTAAATTTGTAGAGCCGTATTGAAGATTCACTTTGCTTTATACACACATAATTCACTGCAAGAATCCACTTCTTCTTCCTCACCCAATGCTATGGTTGAATAGCAGCGTAGATTTTGGTGCCAACCAGACGGGGAGAAGGTGAGCTTTGAATTTCAATCGTGGCCGGGTGTGCATTTCGCTCTGGCAGGAACAAGCCATTTTGGGTTTGGCTCTTAACTTAGACAACATCGGTGGTGTTGAGTGGGGAGACGTGCTGCATGGGCAACTGTTGATTACTGATTGAAAACCCTATCCAGACTTGCACCATAGAACGTCTTAGATCTTCCAGTACAGATGTTGAAACCGACGGATTTCGTTAAGTAGTTGAGTAGCTTTTCCTTGGTTCCTATGTCTTAATAACTTGGTTATATTTTATAATGGATGTGCGTTGTGGTGCAGATAGGAATCGTCTGACAACCATGGTGGGTTTTCACCCTTGTGTGGCATTGTGAAAAGTGCTGTTGCCACATAAGCTCTCCCAGCGGCCTTCCTCTTAACATAGAACAGAACCACCTCTTCTAGGCACTTGATGCCGAATTGGTGTAGGCTACTGTGTGGAGTTTGACTGCCTGTTGGAAGATAGCATAACTTTTCCATCATTAAGGATCATGCAAAACACCTTCGTAATCACCATTAGACTCATCCAACTCTTTCAGATTCCTCTGCACTTTCTTCAAATTGACACCCAAGCACTATAAAATGTTTCTATTCGTTCTTCTGGTACAAATGACAAATTTCTGATGTAGCTGGGGTTCATTTTCTCACAGAGGATGCTCAGCTGACCCCACTGTGAAGACGACAAACGTGAAATATTTCTTCTTCTTCTTTTATGTGCCCTATCATTTCAGGACGTAGGCGATCATGGCTTTCCACGTCTCCCTATCCCTGGTGGCTCTTAGTATGTTTTCTCCTGTTACTTCCCCGTTCCGTCATCCACCCGATCAGGCCCTTCAAATATGTTATCCGCTGCCTTCCTCTGTCTCTTTTAACTTATATCTGGCCTGTCAGTATAAGGTTCTCCAAGCCCCCTTCCTCATTGCCTGTCCTAAGAACTTCACTTGTCTCTGCCTGATGCTCAATATTAGTTTTCTTTTCAATGCCATTCTTTCCAAAACCTCATCATTACTCACATATTCGGTCAATGATATCCGCAGTATCCTTCTGTAAAACCACATTTCCGCTACTTCAAGTTTTTTCCTCATCTTCAATTATATTGTCCAGCATTCATTATCATATTGAAAAACTGACATCACGTAGCAATCTAGCAGTTTTGTCTTTGTTTCTAAGGAAATTTTCTTATGTCTTAGTACTTTACTCAGCTTCTTGATGAGTCCTTCGCCATGCCAATTCACCTTCGGATCTCTGTGGCAAACTTTCCATCTCCTGTTAGAACACTTCTTTGGTATTTAAATTTTTGTACTTTCTTGATTCTAGTATCCCCCACCTGTATTTGGAATTTTGGGTTGTTCTTTTCGCTGATGACAATGCATTCAGTTTTCTTGCTGTTTATTTGTAGTCTTTTTTGTCACTCTCTTCAGCTACCTTCTGTAGAAGATCCCGTAGTTTTCTTTCCGTGTCTGCAATCAGCACTCTATCATCTGCATACCTTATGTCGTTCATATTATGACCTTCTATAACAAATCCTGGTGTAGCATCTATAGTCTTCAAAATATTCTCGCTGTACAAGTGGAAGAGATCCGGTGAAAAGACACATCCTTGTCTTACGCCCCTTTCTATCTTTGTGAATTTGCTGAAATCGTTACCTTTCCGTATGCAGGCAGTTTGCTGAAGTAAAGATTCTTGATTACTTTCATGTCTTTCCCAAAAATGTCGAGGTTGCTGAGCATCTCCATCGATTCTTTGTGGCGTATATTGTCGAATGACTTTGCATTATCTATAAAACATAGGTATATGTCCTTCTTCATTTGTATTGCCTTTTCGGAGAACATCCTAATCATAAACATGGCATTCCTTGTTCCAGTATCTTTGATGAACCCACACTGTTCTTGTCCTATACAAAATGACGAAAATTTACATATATCACCCTGTAGATTCTTCTGAGAAAAATTGTTTAGTACAACAGAATGAAGCAACTGTCTTAACTGCCTTCAATGTGACCTTTTTTCTCAGTATGTGCCATAGACATTTCAGTTCTCTTCTGATTATAAATTTAAGTGTCCCTTTTGCTTTTATTTTTCTTAAAACTTCGTATTTGCTCGCATGTTCGGTTAATGGTATTCTCATCATCCTGCTGTAGAACCATATTCCTGTTGCCTCAAGTCTTTTCCTAATGTTAATTATTAGTGACCGTATTGTTTTTATTTTCTCTAAAACTTTGTCATTGTTTACATGTTCGATCCATGGTATTCTCATCATCCTTCTGTAGAACCATATTCCTGTTGTTTCAAGTCTCTTCCTGATGTTAATTATAAGTGTCTGTATTCTTTTTCTCTAAAACATCGTCATCGTTCACATGTTCGATCCATGGTATTCTCATGATCCTTCTGTAGATCTATATTCCTCTTGCTTCAAGTCTCTTCCTGATGTTAATTATAAGTGTCCGTATTGGATTTTCTCTAAAACTTCGTCATCGTTCAAATGTTCGATTCATGGTATTCTCATGATCCTTCTGTAGAACTATATTTCCGTTGCTTCAAGTTTCTTCCTAATGTTAATTATATGTGTCTGTATTGTTTTTATTTTCTCTAAAACATCGTCATGTTTACATGTTTAGTCCATGCTATTTTCAGCATTTTTCTGTAGAATAACATTTTCTTGACTGAAGTTTATTCTTCATCCGAGGCAAGATTATCAATCAGTTACTGTCGTTTACAAGGTCCTCTTTTATGGCAGGGAATGCTGTATAGGTAAGGTCTGCTTGCTTTTAAAATCAGCTTTTTAAACGCATCTTATTCTGCTGATTAACCTACCCGACTCACTCAGCTGCCACACTTAACACTGACATATTCGGCCAGATGAATGCAGATAAATTATGTCATATATTTTATTTGCCGGCACACACATTTGTCCATTTTTGTTATGTAGATATGTTTTCATGTCTGCGTAGATAGATGCGTTTGCTATCATCATCACATTCCCTGCTGCCTCGTTCAACGGCCGACAGCTCACCCAACTGCGTCACGCTCACTAAAAGAGCCTGACGCATGCGCAAATTCACATTAAGCATTATCGATCTACAATCAATAGAGCCTCGTTCTCGTGTAGCTTTCATCTTGTAAATGACGTCAATTCAATTACACAAACCAAACACACGCACGAGACTTGCAAAAGCACGAAAATGGAAGAATGAAACATTTTTTTTTATTCATTCATGCTAAACCTCATCCAATCAGCGAAAAAGGTTGGGCTGTTTTTGGCCTATTTCACTCTGGGTAACCTTGGTTTTGGGGCCGTCAGTGTGGACTGGTGGTTATATCGGATACAGTATCGACGACTACTGCTGTAATAATGAAATATTTCAAAACGTTTTACTTCGGTTCAACACAATGTTATTGATGTTCTTACTTGTATGCACTCTATCCCTTCAAGATCATTGCTCTTCACATCTTCCCACCCATTGTAGCTCTTAGGAATATTGGTCTTTTCACTATTCCTTCTAATCTGAAGCCTATGATCAACGTAGGAATTCTTTTTTCTCGGTTTTAATATCTTTCGACTTTATGCTAATGATCTAGCTCAGATCATTAGCAAAATATATGCCCCTGAAAAAATCTAGATGAACAGAACCAGGAAAGCGACCTCTCCTCTGATATTGATCTCACGGCTTAACAGGAGGTTTAAACAGGCTTTTAGATTATGTAATATATTACAGTGACTCGACAGATGATCGACAGTGATCGACATCGAAAGCAGAAAATACAATCAGTGACCGACAAAAGTGTAAATGACATCAATGGCAGCTCGCTTGAAAAGCAAGAGCCGGCGAAGATGATTGACAGATATACCAAACCAGAGAAGACACAATTACGCGAAAACCCGAGAAGACAAAAATGAGTGGGAATTTTGGATTATATAAGTTTGTAGGTTTCTGGCCGACATCAGAACACCAAGAGAAAATAGAGATGATAAAAGAAAAGAGAACACCCGGTGGCCAACGAATCCCGACAACTCCCTCGTATGTGCGTAACTCTCTCTTGCTACATCTTCCACTCCACACAAACACCACAAACGAAGAAGAAAATTAATGTTTTTATTTTTATATTTACGTGTTCTGTGTTTTATCGTTTGTGGGTTAAGAAGATTATTTGCTAGGCAGGTTTTACAACAATTACACTTCCTCAACACCGAGCAATTACTTTTCACTGGCATAAAGTGGAGTGATTATCTGGAACAAATTTCTATGTTTACTGCAATGAAAGTTGGCTTGTATTAAAACATCTTTCTTTTTAGAATCTATCTTGAACATTTATAAATATACAATTCGTTCGTGCATTGAACTTTGCTGTCGTATTTAGTCTTATATAACATGAGATTCTTGACAAAATTCAAAGAAGCGTCAGCAATGTAATTGATCCTGAACTGATATGAAGATATCAGTCACTTTCTTGCCACCGTGTCCAAGCTTCCCTCTGTCTTTGACACAAATCTTTTTATGACAACTGTTTTGATGATATTTCCGCCATGGTACCTCGAGGGAATGACTGTAAGCGTGCTACTAGATTGGCACTTAGGTCTCCCCATTATTTTGTAACTTACGCGCCCCTTCCCACAAACGAACGTCTCCAGCCTTTTTTTTAATCTACCGTTATAAACAGCATTCTTTAGTTCTACCAGTTCAAACTTTTAGAGCTAAATGCCGTAATGACACGTACATATACAACGTAATTTTCCTAGCATAATATTAGGGAAAAGCAAGTTCAATTTGGATAAATTCTTCCCAAGAACCACGGTCTACAAAACAAATTCAATTGTAACAAGACTCATTATCCAACACTATTTACTTTATTCGGACTATTGTCCTTATCTTTGTTACCATTTGTATGACGTTTCGACCGTTGTGCGCTCCGGCCTTCTTCATGTACTTGGAATTTCGAACTGAACTCTTTAATCACTGGGTATATCATTCTCATCCCTTGCGTGGAGTCTATTTTGTTAGTCATGAGTTATCTCCCTCTAACCCTGTAGGTTACTAGTTTACCACTACAGTAGCTTGGTAGTGAACTCACAAGTCTTTGGATAGCACACCTTTTCGTAATAAAAGTTATCGTAAAATAATCAGGCCGGTAGATATATATATATAAAATACTGTTTAATTAAAAAAAAACAGAATATCTACTTAAATACGAGTATCGGTAAAAATAATGTCCAAATAATTCATATATATATATATATATATATATATATATATATATATATATATATATATAAACACGTCTCCAATTAAAGCAGACATATATAAAATCAGATCGTAAAACGGCGCCCACTATCACTTTAACAACGATGTGAAAACTCCAAATCCTACTAACGGTCAACAGACGCATATATAAACCATAAATACATACATGCACAAGCACACTTAACTGCAAGATCGCCTATATACCCATGCAAGGTTATGCTTTGTGTCTGGTGGACAGGTCGTCAAGTGGTTCATTATAAACGGCTACCAACTGGCCAGACGGTCACAGTAGACCTATACTAGCAGCAATTGAAACGTGTGCAACATGCATTGCGCCATAAAGAGTCAGCACTGGTGAATCGCAAAAGTGTGCTTTTCCTCCATGACAACGCCAGGCCGCATGTCGCGCGAGTTGTCAGGGATGCCATAGAGCAACTTGGGTGGGAGACTTTGTGACATCCAACTTATCCACCTGACCTTGCGCCATCCGGTTACCACCTCTTCAACTCTCTGGATAATCATCTTCATCAATGAACCAGACTTGCGCAAAGCCCTCACGGACTTCTCTGCGTCAGTCTCCCCACCCCCACCCCCGGAGTTTTACCGCAAGGCCACTGAACAGCTGGAGACACGTTGGCAGAAGGTACTGGATGCTGATGGCGATTACTTCGAAGACTAAATATAGGTTACACATACTGTGAAGCGTTTTCCTTTTTTTTCCTTCAAAAAGCGGACGGAACTTTTTTGGCTACCTTGTAAAAGAGGGTAGGTGATAATTAATCTTTACTATATCACTGCATTGAGCAAATTCAAAATCGTTTACGTATTTTTGTGGGTAATGCCTTTTGTTCCCACTACAACCTAGTTAGTTACAGGTCTGCTGTTGTTGTATCGCTTTTCTCATGGAAAATATTCAGATAAACACCATTTTGTTTTTTTAGTGTCGTCCGTTCAGACTCTTACAGCGGGGTCTAATCTAGCCACTGCCACTTCCGCGGACTTGAAGCACTTTATTTTATTCGTTATTTTCTCATTATTGCAAGTAAAAGAAAAAGTTATACCAAGCTAGCACTTCCCCAAAGGAATGCCTTCTGCTAAACAGAATCCCGTAGGAGGGTTTTTGAACACATAAATCTTAAACAAATCATTGCTAAAAAAATTACATCTGAAAAAAAAAAGAGATTTGATCGTACTGTTTGCTAAAATAAGATTCTACTTGCAAAATCCTACATCTTTTTACATTAGAAACTCTTCAATCACAGGAGGCGATATATTTCTCAACAGACAGCCATATTGGCTTACCTTCATTACTATATTTACACCATTCAGTGTCACTAAAACCAGTTCATACTCTCGAGTCTGCCATTTTGTTTTCTTTATCGCCTTTCATGCGGCTATCATTGATATGTTCTTTTGTTTGATTTGAAAATATTGGCATATCGTGCACATGCCGACTTTATTTGCTATTCTTGTCAACAAGGGCCTTCCTTTGTACGAAGCTGAAAGCGATTGAGCGATAACTCAAAGAAAAGAGGTTTCGAGTAAAGAGGCAAGAAATGGAGTCTTTGAAAAAGTCCGTCGAAACACGCGGGAGCAAAAACTGACCTTACAGGAATATTTATGAGCAAAACAAAAAAATGCAAGTAAAGAAGAAAAATAAAGATAGAAAGAATATGATAAACTGAGATGAACAAAGAGTAAATAGAAAGTGATAACGAAATAAAAAAAAAAGAAAAGAAAAGGGGGAGAAAGGTTAACGAAAGAGAAATAATGGCAGGCGTAAAGAAAAAAAATTGAAAGAAAGAACAAATGATTAAGGGAAAATACATTCAAATGAAAAAAATGTGTAAATAAAGAAGGAAAGAAAAAAGACGAGGAGGCGAAAGAAAATGCGCAATGTTGCGATGAGGAGAAAGAAAAAAAGAAAGAAAGATTAAAACAAAGAAGTAAAAAAAAAGTGAGAAAGAAAGGCTAAAATATAAGAAACGAAGAAAGAAATTAAACACAAGAAATTGAAGAAAGTTAAAATATAGTAGTGGGCGCCCTGTTAAAAAAACTGCTGCTGCTGCTGCTACTACTACTACTACTAACAACAACAACAACAATAATAATAATAATGATGATGATGATAATGATCATAATAATAATAATAATAATAACAACAACAACAGCAGCAGCAATAACAACAATAATAATAATAATAACAACAACAACAACGACAACGATGATGATGATGATGATTACAATAATAATAATAATAATGATGATGATGATGATGATGATGTAGCTCCTCCTCCAAAGAAAATGCTCAAAAGAAAGATCGACAGAGTGGCGAGAGCAACTAATTGATACACATTAAGCAGTGTTACCTACGCTATTACATACAGCAGTACCAACGAAAAGGGTCATTTATTTTTGGTATTCGTTTTATTAAGATAGACAACTTCGATTCTAATTGGCAAAAAGGAATTAACATCACATGAACGCATGTATCACGTTGGCTTTGCGTACCTCTATTGTTGGTATTAGCCGGTCGCGAACCTGGGTGTAGGAAGCATATCTTGAGACCCTCTGTTGAATTCGCAGCTTTTCGACTTATATCCATTTCCCAGATGAAGTCAATTCATCACTGTCAGAATAGCCCGCCAACGAATTACTCCGGCCAAACGCTGACCATTCTGACCGTGGCTTTCGTATTCTGTAACAGCGGCTCTTTTACCTAACAACCAAACATTCTATTTTCTTACAATCATTGATATGTGCATTGTGGTGTAGTGGATATCGTCTCGGAATGAGAAATCGGAGAACAGATTTCGAATCCCAGTTAATTTCGTTGCATTCACTTAGGCATAAATACTTCTGGAAAAGGTATTAATCCAGCACTTCGCCCTTATTATGGGGAAACAAATATATCCCTCAAATAATAGACTCTCCCTCCCATATTAATAAGAGTTAACAGGAAGTTCTTGGGAAGTTCATAGGAGTTCTTTAGACTTCTATTGGAGTTCAGTAGAACTACTAGGCAGTTGATATTAGTCGACAGTTAGCCGAACACTAAGGAGTCAGCTTTCAGTGGAAGATTACCAAGTTCCTAACATTTTGGGTACGTTAAGTTGATCAGCAACCGAAATAGTACGATTATAATCTTCAGTGCGAAAACTACTCCAGAACACCACTCCAGCTATGGATTAAACAACAGAACAGATTTGTTTCTATAGCCATCGTTGGTAACTAGTATACCGTAGAAAGTAGTAACAACCTACTACGAGAAAAATCTTCAGCCCAGTCAGGCATGTATCTTTAAAGACATGATCGCTCAAAGCGTGTATCACGTACGGCACGTAACTGACTGACTGAATATAACAGTTAAAAACATAATTAAGGTTCCTCCGTGGCATAAAGTGGAGGATCAGTTTTATATTGTTATGAAGTAATAAACTGATCCCCCACTAACTACTACTTAATAATATAATACATCACTTCCCCCTCTACATATGAGTCAATTAACAGGAGAGATTGGGTTCTATAGCTTTGGTCGGCATAGTGTCTATCGCAGAAAGTAACGACAACCTATTGCAGGATAATCTTCTGCCCAGTCAGTCATGTCTCTTTCGAGACATGATCACCCAAAGCGTGTATCACGTATCGCACTTAACTGACTGACTGAATATAATAATTGAAAACAAGTTTAAGACTTCTACTGGGCATAAAGTGGGGATCAGTTTTATGTTGTTATGAAGTAATAAACTGATCACCCATTAATTACTATTTATTAATATAATGCATCACTTCCCCCTCTAGCTATGAGTCAAATAACAGGACAGATTGGGTTCTTTAGCCATGGCTGGCAACCAATCTACCGCAGAAAGCAATGGCAATTTTCAGTGGGATAATCTTCTACCCAGTCAGTCATGTCTCTTTCGAGACATGATCACCCTAAGCGTTTATTACGTATGGCACTTAACTTGATTTAATTTTTCATGTAGCTGCTATTTTTCTGATGAATTTATTATTCTTACCAATAGAAACACATGTCCATTAATTAAATTTTTTTCACCAGCTTTGAGACAATTACCCAATATTCCAAAACATATGGAAGATTAGCCAATACATAGGCATTCAGCACTGTTTTCTTGCTTTGTAATGATAAATTTCTCTCTCTTAAGCGACACCGTAATCTAGATCCGCATTGGAATAACGGAAGATGCCTTACAAAAAATAAGCAATGTATTAGTGAAAAGGAAAAATATAGCAGTGAAAGCTAGACGATATTCTCACATATTAAGAAGAGATCTGTAGCAGCAAATACGTGGTTCTACATAAAGATTATGAGAATACCGTAGATTGGACACGTTAATAGCAAGCAAGTTTTAAAGAAATTCGTAAAACAGAAACTTATTCTTAGAGACAGAAAAATACAATTGAAATTTTTAGGGTACAGAGTGTGAGAGAGAAACAGAGAGAGAGAGAGTACCGATGATGTTTTACAGAAATGGAAACAAACGGACTGTTATACTTAGAATCAGAAAGGGACAGTTGAAATCTCTGACCGGTTTTTGGAACAGGAGCAGTGGTGTATCCCTTGTTTCCTGTTTAGCATTAGGTGTCCGTTTTCTTTAACGCTATACTTTTGAAGTCTCCGTCTAGACTTGAAAATTTCATTTATTAATTCTTGAGCATTTGTCTATATATCTGATATGAGGTGGTATTACAGTATTTACATTGTTCAGACTCTTGTTCTCATCTTTGTTGCCATTTGTACGACGTTTAATAATAGATCATTCTATTTGTCTATATTTCTGAGATGAGGTAGTATTTGCAGTATTTACATTATTCAGACTATTGTCCTTATCTTTGTTGCCATTTCTATGACGTTTAATAATAGATCATTCTATTTGTCTATATTTCTGAGATGAGGTAGTATTTACAATATTTACATCATTCGGACTATTGTCCTCATCTTTGTTGCTATTTGTACGACCTTTAATAATAGATCATTCAATTTGTCGATATTTCTGAGATGAGGTAGTATTTACAGTATTTACATTATTCGGACTATTGTCCTCATCTTGGTTGCCATTTGTATGACGTCTAATAATTGATAATTCAATTTCTCTATATTTCTGAGATGAGGTAGTATTTACAGTATTTACATTATTCGGACTATGGTCCTCATCTTAGTTGCCATTTGTACGACGTTTAATAATAGATCATTCTATTTGCCTATATTTCTGAGATGATGTAGTATTTACAGTATTTAAATCATTCGGACTATTGTCCTCATCTTTGTTGCCATTTGTACGACATTTAATAATTGATAACTCAATTTGTCGATATTTCTGAGATGAGGTAGTATTTACAGTATTTACATTATTCGGACTATTGTCCTCATCTTTGTTGCCATTTGTACGACGTTTAATAATAGATCATTCAATTTGTCGATATTTCTGAGATGAGGTAGTATTTACAGTATTTACATTGTTCAGACTGTTGTCTTCATCATGGTGCCATTTGTACGACCTTTAATAATAGATCATTCAATATGACGATATTTCTGAGATGAGTTAGTATTTACAGTATTTACATTATTCGGACTATAGTCCTCAACTTTGTTGCCATTTGTACGGCCTTTAATAATAGAT
Organism: Ascarosepion bandense; assembly: GCA_037127315.1. Taxonomy (NCBI): domain Eukaryota; kingdom Metazoa; phylum Mollusca; class Cephalopoda; order Sepiida; family Sepiidae; genus Ascarosepion; species Ascarosepion bandense. The sequence goes on along the minus strand of JBBBDQ010001862.1, from coordinate 2,281,258 downwards.
CATTCTATTTGTCGATATTTCTAAGATGAGGTAGTATTTGCAGTATTTAAATCATTGTATCTATTGTCCTCATCTTTGTTGCCATTTGTACGACCTTTAATAATAAATCATTCAATTTGACGATATTTCTGAGATGAGGTAGTATTTACAGTATTTACATTATTCGGACTATTGTCCTCATCTTGGTTGCCATTTGTACGACGTTTAATAATTGATAATTCAATTTCTCTATATTTCTGAGATGAGGTAGTATTTACAGTATTTACATTATTCGGACTATTGTCCTCATCTTTGTTGCAATTTGTACGAGGTTTAATAATAGATCATTCTATTTGCCTATATTTCTGAGATGATGTAGTATTTACAGTATTTAAATCATTCGGACTATTGTCCTCATCTTTGTTGCCATTTGTACGACGTTTAATAATAGATCATTCAATATGTCGATATTTCTGAGATGAGGTAGTAATTACAGTATTTACATTATTCGGACTATAGTCCTCATCTTTGTTGCCATTTGTACGGCCTTTAATAATAGATCATTCAATTCGTCGATATTTCTGAGATGAGGTAGTATTTACAGTATTTACATTATTCGGACTATAGTCCTCATCTTTGTTGCCATTTGTACGGCCTTTAATAATAGATCATTCTATTTGTCGATATTTCTAAGATGAGGTAGTATTTGCAGTATTTAAATCATTGTGTCTATTGTCCTAATCTTTGTTGCCATTTGTACGGCCTTTAATAATAGATCATTCAATTCGTCGATATTTCTGAGATGAGGTAGTATTTACAGTATTTACATTATTCGGACTATAGTCCTCATCTTTGTTGCCATTTGTACGGCCTTTAATAATAGATCATTCTATTTGTCGATATTTCTAAGATGAGGTAGTATTTGCAGTATTTAAATCATTGTGTCTATTGTCCTAATCTTTGTTGCCATTTGTACGACCTTTAATAATAGATCATTCAATTTGTCGATATTTCTGAGATGAGGTAGTATTTACAGTATTTACATTATTCGGACTATTGTCCTCATCTTTGTTGCCATTTGTACGACGTTTAATAATAGATCATTCAATATGTCGATATTTCTGAGATGAGGTAGTAATTACAGTATTTACATTATTCGGACTATAGTCCTCATCTTTGTTGCCATTTGTACGGCCTTTAATAATAGATCATTCAATTCGTCGATATTTCTGAGATGAGGTAGTATTTACAGTATTTACATTATTCGGACTATTGTCATCATCTTTGTTGCCATATGTACGACGTTTCATAATAGATCCGGCCTTCTTCAGGTGCAAGAATTTCGAACCGAGACTTTTTATTACAATCACTGGCGTATACGCTCTCCATTCCTTGCCTTGTGCCTCTTCTGGAAGTCATGAGTTATCTCCCTGTAGCCTATGTTTCTTCCCTTTTGTCGCTATATGAAGAAACCTCATCTACTATGTATTGCGCTTGAAATACAGAATTACTATATATTTTCATATTTGCATTCGCCTACGTTTCGCTAGTATTTACATCGCTGAAATATTGACTTTACTATGACAATTCGCCATGAGAATGTCGGTCGACCGGTTAGGTTACGGTCTTTGAAAACGCATAAATTGTAACCCTTCCAGAAGAAAATACATGTTTATAGTGCAAACGGTCAAGGATATGCATGATTTTTTTACCAGTGTATAGTGCGACTCACAATTTTTTGGGTAAAAAGCTTCTGCTAAAAACTCGCGCTATACTCGAGTATCAGTCAGTTAAGTGCCATAGGTGATACACGCTTGGGCGATCATGTCTCTAAAGAAACATGACTGACTGAGCAGAAGATTATCCCATTGCTTTCTACGGTAGACTGGTTGCCAGCCAATGCTACAGAACCCAACCTGTCCTGTTATTTAACCTATAACTGGAAGGAAGAGACGGATTAATACCTTTCCAAAGGGTATTTGCGCGTAAGTGAATGCAATGAATTCAACTGGAATTCGAACTAGACTCTGATTTCTCGTTCCGAGCCGATATCCAATGCACCACAGCGCACATATACTCGAGTATATTCGCCAATAATGATAATAATAATAATATTTATAAGAGAAAGAAGGCAAAGAAAAAGAACAAGAGCAAGAAATCTATAAGTACGTAGAAGTCAGCGAAGGAGATGAAATAGATTCATACACGCTTTGGACGATCATGTCTCAAAAGAGACATGACTGACTTGACAAAATATTATCCCGCAGTAGTTTGCCATTGCTTTGTGCGGTAGACTGTTTGCCAGCCAAGGCTATAGAACCCAATCTGTCCTGTTATTTGACTCATAGCTAGAGGGGAAAGAGACGTATTATATTATTTAGTAGTATTTAGTGTGGGTTAAGTTTATTACTTCATAACAATATAAAATTAATCCACCACTTTATGCCCAGTAGAAGCCGTAATCATGTTTCCAACTGTTATATTCAGTTTAGTGCCATACGTGATACACGCTTAGGACGAAAGAGGCATGACTGACTGGGCAGAAGCTTACCCCGCAGTAGGTTGCCATTGATTTCTGCGGCAGACTGGTTACCAGCCAAGGCTATAGAACACAATCTGACATTACTTTTGCCTAAAGTTTTACAGATATATATATATATGCGGTGTAGATATAGAAGAATCCAAAGGAGTGTCCTGTATATAAAGTTGTAGGATAACTCTCTGGGAGAGTTCAAAATATATATGTATATAAATACATATAGAGCATATATATGAAAATGTAAGACAAACACGTTATAATTAAGTGGGAGTATGGACCTATTTCTGGCGAACCATCTTCAGTTTCCGTGTTTATTGTACAGAAGATTTTACATTCGTATAAACTTTTTGATACAATAAAGCCGGAAGCTGAAGATGGTTCGCCAGAAACAGGTCCATTCACCCACTTAACCATGGAATAACGTGTCTGTCTTATTTTTAAGTGTATCGGTTCGAAATTCCTAACACCTGAAGAAGGCCGGAGTGTACAACGGCCGACACGCGGTACAAACGGCAACAAAGATTAGGATGATAGTCCGAATAATGTAAATACTGTAAATACTGTAAATACTAACTCATATACATATACTAAGGTACTTTGTTAATATTAATTAGATTAATATTATTCGGATCTGTTTAGTTATTTTACCGACGTACTATTTTCGTTTTGAATTTATATATATATATATATATTCATCCGCAGATAGATCTGTTTCGCTGTATCATAGCTCATCAGTATGGTTAGACATCCGATTGCTTTTTAGCCAGAAGTAAAACTCGTCATTCCACGATTCTACCTTTGAGCTACCGGCGCTCGGCAAAAGAAGGCAGACAATTTACATTGTATGTATGTATGTATATATACATATATATATATGCATATATACATACATTCTTTCTCTCCCTCTCTCTCTCTCTCTCTCTCTCTCTCTCTCTATATATATATATATATATATATATATATATATATATATATTAGTTCATAATTATAATTAAATTAAACCCGTACACAGTTATAATAAAAAGTGTACAATACGTTTATATTGTAAAACATTTGATTATTTTTCAGTTAGAAAATGACTTCTTTCCACAACTTAGGTTTCAAACTTTCAGTATCTTCAGACGTTTTCTAATAACTTTCCGTTATTCAAACGCACAAACAGGGTGTTTTTTTTAAAACAACCAATTTCAAAATTAGGGAGGAGTTACTTCAGGATCTTAAAACACTTGCATCCATATTTGTATAATATTAATGCGTCTACCTGGAATTATACCTGTAATTATATCTGGACATTATTTCTGATTTTTCTGTTTTTTCTTCTTCGTGAGACAACATAATATATATATATATATATATATATATATATATATATATATATATATATACGCTAAGTGGGGAAATAGCCATTTTCAACATGTCATTTGAAAGCATGCAATCTTCGACTCCTTATAAACAGAGAATCAGGGAAATTTCTAAGCCTAGAGGTTAGCTTATGTCAAGGAATGTGTTGGGATGTATTGGTTTTCATTGGGTTGTGCTGGGGGAAGGGATTTAGTAGTAATTTCTCTTTGGTAGTGGGGGGGGTATGTGGCCTGATCACTGAGTTAGTAGTGTTAGGTGGTGGGCAAGTAACTGTTTGCCCACCCCCCAAAAAAATAAATGCTAAATTTTTATTGGGACTAATTGGAAAAATAGGACAATTATTGTAAATTATACTCATTTCTATGGCGACACATACTTATGATCTCCCTTCGTTTGTGAAGGGGAATATTTTTGTCTTGAAACTTTAAAATTTTAAGTTTTTCTGTCAAACATCGATAACACTTATCTCTTAAGTTATTAGGGGTCCTAGCCTTGCCTATGAGTTCCCATTTTATCTGGGGATCTAAGTTACTTTCTTTTAATTCCCACTATTTTCTCGAAAGGGCTATGGGCTATTATATATATATATATATATATATATATACACGGAAATTTACGAAGACTAACGAAACTTGGGTATAAAGAACCGACAATTTGAAATGATTTGTTTGAACATTATTTTAAATCGATACTCGTATTTAAATAGATATTCTGTTTTATATTACGGAAATTAACGAAGATTAATGAAAGTTTGTTATAAACAACCGACAATTTGAAATGATTGAACATTATTTTTTCTCGATACTCGTATTTAAATAGATATTCTGTTTTTAATTAAACAGCATTATATGTTTATATCTACTAACCTGATTATTTGCGATAAATTTTTATTACGAAAATGTGTGTAACCTGCGACCTCTATCCACATAGGGGAAGCGACCATTTGATAAGGCAATATCTTAGACATCTCGACCACGAATGACCTCCAGTCTAAATGAGGTTTTAATCAAGCCTATATAACATAACTTTCGATTCATCACAACAACCATATCTGCTCTTAAATGTATCGTAATGTCAACAAATGCAAACATGTTACGGAAATTAACGAAGATTAACGAAACTTCGTTAAAACAACCGATAATTTGAAATGATTTGTTTGAACATTATTTTTGATCGATACTCGTATTTAAGTAGATATTCTGTTTTTTAATTAAACAGTATGATATATTTATATCTACTGGCCCGATTATTACGATAATTTGTTTTTAATTTATCGTAAATAATCAGGCCGCTAGATATAAATATATAATACTGTTTAATTAAAAACAGAATATCTACTTAAATGTGAGCATCGATCAAAAATAATGTTCAAACAAATCATTTCATATATATATATATATATATATATATAAATTAAAAAAGGATTAATTCAATGATGTTGGATGATCATTTCGATATGAAAATCACCACGGAGGATAACACATCACCTCAGCAACTGAAAAATCCTTTCAGAAACTGGAGAAAAATCAGTCTAATTTTCCTTTTTAAATAGATTTGCAAAGAAATAAAAAAGAAAAAGAAAAAGAAAAAAAGAAAAAGATAAAACAAAATAAAATCAAATAAACAAGAAAAGAAAAAAATGACATCGTCTGGATTCGCAAGAAGAAAAAAAAGAGAATTGTAACTTAAAAATTAACAGACGGCCGTGTTGAATTGATGTAAGGTTAAGCAACACGGAAAAAAGGTGGGAGATAAGAGAGATAAAGGAAGGAAGGGAGGGAAAAAGAAAAGAAAAGAAAGAAAAAAAAATTATATATTACAGACGCTGGACATATTCAAAAACCTAACTTCCGAAAAAAAGTTGAAGTATTAGAAAAAGGCCTTTACTTAAAAAGGCATAATTATTTTTAAAGGGAATAAAAATATATAGGATTTAAAATAAATTTAAAAAAAAAAATTAGGTCATTTGATTTAAACTAAATAAAGACACCGCTAGGTAAAAAAAAAAAAAAAAAATTCCATTTACAATTATACATACATATAGAAGTACACACATACATACATACACATACACATACACACACACAATTCTTCGATTATGAATACATATATACATACATACACATACACACACACACATACATTCAATTCCATACACACTTATATACGTATATACACATATATGCGCATACACACATATATATGTGTACACATATACAAAAATTAGCACACACAATATATATGTGCACACACACACATGCACACATATACACACACACACACACACATATATATATACATTATACATATGCACACACACATCCATATAAAAAATATTAAAAATTAATGAATTTTATAAAAAAGAGCATTTAAATAGCTAAAGATTTTTTACACACATAAATACATATATACACATATACATATATACATATATACACACATATATACAAATATGCACATACACACACAAACATACATACATATATATATATATATATATATATATATATATATATATATTAAAGAAAGAGAGAGGGAGAGGAAGATATTGTGACGAATGAGAAATAGAGCTGAACCATTGTGTACATAGGTAGATACATATATTTGACCACTGACATGTCTTGTATTAAGAAGTTCGTGAAGACTCCTAGGTAGTTAAAGGATATGAATATAACAGCACACTGAAATATTTCAGTGTTTACGACAGAAAGGCAAATATCATGTGAATTCAAAAAGAGTTATACATAGACCTTTGCAAAACTTAGTGAATGGTCACGTCTATCAATTCAGGTATCCTCTAAACCACTAAATATATTTAATCAAAGCAGCACTTCAAGGCATCCATACATAGGAAAACGTGATCATCGAATTAAATACGATCTTCCTTTTATGTAAAACCCGTTTTGGAGTGCCAGTATGGAGGCAGAAAACGACATGTTTTGATAATGGGTTGTAGGGAGGGTAGTATCAGCAGTGTTGAAAAATACTTTTTCCTGCCATTATATATGATAAACCTTTTGCATATTTGTGTCATTCTATAAGAAATGATTCTCTTGGAAAAATTCAGTCTTTTGAAAGAATGCATTTTAGCATTTAGAACAAATATTTTAATCAGAATTATGATTATAAACTCGAAGATGTCTCATTACAAATTCAAATTTGTCATGTAGATCCAGCGAAGTTATAGCCGTATACACATACATCAATAAGTTCGTTTTTGGAAAATGTTCATTTTTTATATGCGTAAGAAATATTTATTTTCAATATAGACTCATTATTTCGCATGTTGTAAATATTAAAAATATTAACGTTGAGTTAATTATCAACATTAAACAATATAAGTTAGTGTGATTTAGTAGCAAGTCGTTCATATTAGAATAGATTGTGTTAATAAGGAATCTTTAATAGGAAAATTCGGCTAATAAACCAAAACAGCATCATATGGCTAATTAACTTAGAGCTGCCAGAAGAAAGCCTTTTCTTAAACTAGCCAGTATTATCCAAAATCCTACAGCAAAATCCAAATAGGTATCTGCAATGCTATTAATCCAGACCCGGCATCTTGGTCGTACTTTATCTTCTTTGTGCCTTTTATATAAATAGTTTTATTGTAAATGTTCTGATGAATTTCTCACTACTTTACCTTGACTTTATGAATTTAAGAGCAGTATTAAATAGGGTCCTGGGTATGACGGGAAACTGCATTCGGCAGCAAGTCCTCTGATCGGGAGGCTGTGAGGAGCATAGAACCACCTATAAATTGCTGCTGTTCTCAGGTCCACCCTGACCCGGAGTGGTAACACCTGTTAGGGTATTTATGTAGATATTCTGTTTTATATATACAGAAATTAAAGAAGATTAACAAAACTTGGTTATGAACAACCGACAATTTGAAATGATTTGTTTGAACATTATTTTTGATCGATACTCGTATTTAAGTAGATATTCTGTTTTATATTACGGAAATTAACGAAGATTAAGGAAACTTGGTTATAAACAACCGACAATTTGAAATGATTTGTTTGAACATTATTTTTGATCGATACTCGTAGTTAAGTAGATATTCTGTTTTATATTACGGAAATTAACGAAGATTAACGAAACTTGGTTATAAACAACCGACAATTTGAAATGATTTGTTTGAACATTATTTTTGATCGATACTCGTAGTTAAGTAGATATTCTGTTTTATATTACGGAAATTAACGAAGATTAACGAAACTTGGTTATAAACAACCGACAATTTGAAATGATTTGTTTGAACATTATTTTTGATCGATACTCGTAGTTAAGTAGATATTCTGTTTTATATTATGGAAATTAACGAAAATGAAGGAAACTGGTTATAAACAACCGACAATTTGAAATGGGTAAATAGTTAATCCCCAAATTGGATTCAAAACACTATGAAAGTATAAAAATATATATACATAAAAAATAGACTTTTATAGAAAAGTATACATTTTTGAAGGAATAAATTATTACCATCACTCATATTTTGATGAAAAAATATCGCTATAATACATTTTTGATTGAAAAACATTAGAAGAAATCTTCAGTTTTCTAAAGTGAAATCATGATAAATAAAAAGAAATCATCAAAATCTGATTAAATCAACTCTAATACTGGAGATTAAAAAATACCTAAAACTCCCTCTTTTTTAGCATTAAATAACGTTGATATGCCAGACGTTGATATACCATTAATCAAAACTCAAAATCAAACTCAGTATTAATTGGGGGTAAGCTCTCATAATTTTATAATAGGAATGTATAGAATCAACCGTAAGTTCTATGCTAACGTTTTCTTCTACCACACTTCTCCAATGTGGAACACTCTTCCAGCTCCGTATTTTCCTGTCAGCTTTGATATAAAAATAAATAAAAATTCAATCGTTATCTTCCGCCATCTAAAACCTTGATTTTTATCTAGACTTAATACTATATTTTTCTCATATTCTCTAACACTCAGAAACAACCCTTGCGTCGTAGTGGTTTTCAGACATGCTTAGATTGAAATCATTTAAAAAAAATCTAGTTATTAAAAGCAGTGGCCATTTCGGTTGTTGGGTGAGTCTTGGAGATTTGGTGCTTTGTAATATTTCCAGACGAGTTTTCATTTGTTCAGTTTTCAAACTGCCAAGAAACACTGCAGATTGCCTTGCCAAAAATTCTGTTTGAACTGCACTCATCGTGAAGGGTTTGGTGTTGTGAGATGTGGAAGCATTGGTCGTTCAAAGCTTTTACAGTGCGTGCCAAAAATCAGTTTAGAAAATTACATATCCCTTCTGCACAAGGGACATTTTCCATTATGCGCTACAAGCTATCTCTGCAAAAGCAGCGCCTCTTTTCATAGAACGACAAGCTGCAGGCGATACATGGTTAAGGAATCAATAATCGCAAGTCCGAAACAATTCTCCTGTTATTTTCATAATATTCAAACATCATGCTATTCTTTACAAAACATACATGTGTGTCGAGTTGTCATTACTGATAATAGATATAAAAGTTCTCATTCAGTAATGGATTAGAACATTCTAACTACTGGCATATGATACATCATACGCTAAAAGTGTGCTCCCTTCTACCGAGCGCCCATAGCTCAGAGGTAGAATCGTCGACTGACGCCAATTCGGTCAGGTTTCAATTCTGAGTAAAAGCAATCGGATATCTAACCGTATTGATGAGCTGTGATGCAGCGAAACAGATCTGTCTGCGGATGACTATATATATATATATATGTGTGTGTGTATGTGTGTGTGTGTGTGTGTGTGTGTGTGTGTGTGTGTGTGTGTGTGTGTGTGTGTGCTTTAATGAAAAGATGCCGTAATATTCCTCTACAACATAAAAGAAAAATCCTAAAAAATCACTATTTCTCTCCCGTTCGCTATCCCTGTCTATCTCTCTCTGATTGTTTCTCTTTGTCTGTCTCTCTGTCTCTGTCTCTCTCTCCATATATATATATATATATAAAATAGAAAACTTTATACATAATCTAAAGTGGTTATAAACTATACTTTATTTTGTAGGGTAAGTTTTTAGTATTCATCTTTTTAGACTAAAACAGATTAAAATTGCTTAATTTAATCAGAACATTAAAAACAGGAAGACAAACGGTATGATTTGGAAATGTACTTTTCAAGTTTTATCAGGTTAGAGACTTAAAATGATTTGCTGAGACATAAAAAATAGAAAATGACAAAATATAACGATGGATAGGACGTTTCACCTCAAAGACATTATACATAAATTGCACATTCAAATGTATATATATATATATATATATATATATATATATGTATATATATATATATATATATATATATATATATATATATATACACACATATATATACATGCAAAACAACGTATTAGCTAATGTGAACATCGACACGCACTTTTACACACAAATAAAACCATGTACATATACACTATCGACTATAAGTTTGGGACCACCTAGATTTATTATCTAAGAGAAAGAAATAACATATTTTTTGTCTTAGAAGAATAAATATAGATATATTTCATTGTAGCTCACAATTTTACATTAATATAAATCAAAATTAACATAGAGTAATTTCAAATTTAATTAAAGTTAATTCATATTTTTTTTTCATCAAAGAAACCACCACGAACCTTCATGACAGCGGAACAAATCCTTGGAATTCTTTCAAATAACTTATAAAAATAAGTTGTTGAAAGTGATTTCCAAGAATCCTGCATTTATTTCAACAACATTTGTTTATTTTTAGGAAGTTTATTCCGAAATGTACGATAAATTTCATTCATTATTCTCCTTCTTTGATAGTAGTTTTTTAAGTGCTACACAGTCTTTAATCCCAGCAGAATGAAGTCGTCCCTTAACAGTAGTAACAGATACTGGATGTGGAATTCATTTCAATTATTAATTCCGGAGTGGTTATTCTTGTATTTCTCTTGCTAGATATGATCAATTGCCTATCCTCTGCAATGTTACTCTGGGCCTACAGATCTTTTTTCTGTCAATATTTAACTTAGTTTCACGAAGTCGTTGAAGGCAATAATGCACGCTATTTTTTGATAAGCTTAATGTTTTAGCGATAAACGTTCAGAATATCCTTCTTTCGAAAGAATTTCAACCTGAGCTCTTTTTTCAATGCTAATCTGTTTCTTCCTTGCCATTTATACTGTAGTAATATGGCTTACAAAAATAAAATAAACCGTAATTATAATATCTGAATAAATCTGAATTTTCGGCAAAAACTTGATCACAATAAGAGGAGTCAAGTAGCAAACTGAGTAAATGTTTACTTTAAAGTTGAAAAGAATACTTTTTTTCTTGACGTCTGCATAAGAATAACAAAAAGTACAAACTCGGCGAATTTGATTCTGCTAAAAATTTAGTCTAATTTCCATAAGTAAAACAGACTAACATATATAATAAAAATTTCAAAGAAACGGTTGAATTCCTTTCATTTTAACATCTCGTGACATTACGCTACACATGAAGAAATACTAAAAGAGACTAACACACGAAATAAACAGTTTTCAAAGAAAACGGTCAAATTCCCTTCATTTTAATATCTTGTGACTTTGCACTACACATTAAGAAATTCTAAAAACGAAAATATTCTGTAGATCTTTTGAAATGATTTGTGAGCGTCTTTTTTGGTTGCCAACACCGTTTGTTTATAGATACGTAATTTAGAATAAAGTTCACTACGTCTTTTTGCCTTGTCCATCACAGGACGAAACGCGTAGGCGATTTAAAATACAGTTTTCCTCTTGTCTTTATTTTATTTAACCATTCTGTCCTTAATCTCAGATTATAATTAAGTATATTTTTATATATATATATATATATATATATATATATATATATATATATGAGAGAGAGAGAATATTATATATACAGATAAAGAAAGACTATATATATATATTATAGCATCTCGCTATTAGAAAAGCACTTTTTATCAAACAATTTAACCGTGGAAATGAATTTTTGAACGTTTTATAAAAACAGACAGTTGCTCACTGGATGTCTAGTCGCGGGTGTCACGGGATAGCTTTTAAAAAACGCTTCATTTCAAAAACGCAAAATAAATTACATTACAGTCAAAACATGACGATGAAATAACAACATCGGAAACATAACATTCTTAATTATAGAATATTTTACGTTTCCTATCTCCAGCAAAATGGCATATGTAAGAAAACTTGTAAAATCTTTCTTGTCAGTCATTTTTAACAAAAGATTTAAAAGAGTTTTCTGCCCAAATATACAATAGCTTAGAAGTAGAATGTCCGACTGACGCCAATTCGGTCGGGTTTCAATCCTGGGTTAAAAAGCAATCGGAGTCTAACCGTACTGATGGGCTGTGATGCAGCGGAACAGATCTGTCTGCGGATGACTATTGATATATATATATATATATATATATATATATATATATATACTAGCAGTAAAGCCCGGCGTTGCTCGGGTGTGGTGAAAGTTTTAAAATTAATCCGTGGTCCTGGAGCTCAGACTCTTTGGACGTTGGCACGAAAGACTAAAAAGCAATAGTTGTTTCCAGTTAAAGCGAAACCATAGACTGAAAGAAAAATGAAATGATGTAAGTCAAATTTTGATTTCCTTGTATCGATTTATATATCTATATATATATTCGATTTTCTGCACTATTGTAAGAACTGCAACCTTGAAACTTCTGAATATCATTCTTCGTCTATGAGTGTATCAAATTTGATTAAAATCAGACCACGCCTTCTATAACTTGATTTTTTCTATTATCGATTTTCGATATTTATCGGGGGTACTTCAAAATAAAACCTAGCTAAGAACCCTAGCAGACGCTTATAGTACAACTGCGTAAGTTTTCAAGAAAATCGGCTCAGCCGTTTCGGAGTCTATAGGTAACGGATACACACACACACACAGACACACACACACACAGACACACAGACACACACACACACAGACACACACACACAGACACACACACACAGACACACACACACACACAGACACACACACAGTCACACACACATAGACAAAGTTCCATTTATAAATAAGTTTATATATATATATATATATTAACGGGCATAACAATTAGGCGCAGTGTTTTGCTTTCAGACTAGTCTGATCCATGCTGATGGGAGTTAGGCGGGAGTAACTCTCTATGATGTTTAAAGGAGAACAGCTTTGTTTTGGAAGCATTAAATTTTACGATCCATTTCTTACCTCAGTCCACCCTAGATTCGAGGACATATTCAAGAACAGCAGCAAGGTTTTCTTTGTCAGCCTCTGTATATTTCTTATCGAGGCGGGAGTAACTCCGCTGATGACACCGCCATGGTGTCAACGGCGTAGATGCCTACTTGGGATCTAATTACATCGGGGAGATCGTTTCAGAAAAACCGCAAAACCGTAGAATACAACCTTGGGGCATCACCTGCGTTCGTATGATAGCATCTGAAAGTATGCCCATTCAACACTACCTTCATTACGCGATTTGAAAGGAACGACTGGATTTGATCAAACAAGCATCCAGTTTTACCATAGTCATGTAGCTTGCGTAGAAGGCCAGAATGGCAGACTCTGTTAAACGCTTCGGATCTCAGGGGCAATAGCTCGAGCTTAGCCGTTCTTACCACGAGCTCGGTATATATACTCTGTAACGGTCGTAAGCATATCACCAGTAGATCTGGTGAAGCGGAAACCATACTGTTTATCGAAAAAAGGCTGTGAGATGTGAGATGTTGTATCACTCCAGCCTCGACCACATTGCCGAAAATCGGTAAGAGGCTGATAGGGTGACAATTAGAGGGGTGTGAGTGTTATGAAATACCACAGAGGAGGGCTTCTAGAAGGCGCAAAACAAGACGCACAGAAGCATAAGTTTTAGATTTCGGAGAGGACAGAGGAGAGTTCAGTGGCACATTTCTTCAAGACAATGATTGGGATTCCGTCACCTCCGCTCGCCTTATAGGGGTCAAGTTTCGAAATTATGTTAGAGACCGGTGAGAGTGTAAATCCTCAGTTCTATTTGGAAAATCAGTTTCGGATACCTCAGACGAATCAAATGTTGAGTTAGAGAATCTGCGAGAAAAGTACTTGGTCTTGTCCGCTGAAGATGTAAGGATCTCAAATTTAAGGATTCAAGTAGGGGATTGAGGGCTTGCTGCTATTTAACACATTTTTTACAGAGCCGCCGGTAGTCTTTGGAGCCGAAATTCTGGGATGCTATACGCTGCTTCATTCTTTCAGCAGATAACAGCTTAGAATCATTTAGGATTCACTAATTACGAGCAAAGTTAAAAAGACGTCTATTATGGTCAGACGCTTGATTCCGATAAAACTGGAAGAAATGATTCCTGTGAGCAATAGTGGCCGAGCAATCAAGAGAAAATCGGAAGGAGAATGGGGTTACTTCCAGGTAAATTCCTGGCTGGGAGAAAAGTATTGATGCCAGCTTTAACCCAAGGAGAGACCTCAGATGGACAGTCTTCTACGGGAAGACTAAAAACTTTGTTCAAAGGGACGTCACACAGGAAATCGCGGAACGACTCCCAGGCTGCTCTTTGGTAGTAGGAAGATATTTTGCTGGTCGGAGGTTCCTTGGGGGAGAGGAAGTGGAAGAAGATATTAACGGAAACCACATCATGATCAGAGCTGCCAAGAAGGCTAGCTGCATGACATGGTAAGTCAGGGATAGAAGTGAAACAGAGATCTAGAAGTGAGTCAGTTCTATTAGGGTTATTATGGAAACGCGTGGGGAAATTCACCTCTTGCGTAAGGGATTGAGTGATTGAAAATTCATGCTATAGATACCGGCAAAATCATTGAAAGAGTTTTCCAGCCACTTGGCGTTGTGGACATTAAAGTTGCCAAACACAAATTTATGGACGAACGAACGAGAGGAAAAGTCTCATCTATATTGTCGGAGATGCTGAAAAATCAGGAGATGAAGGGTGCGATACAGAAAGAAAATATAGCTAACCGACATTAGTAGAGAAAGACGGAGACACATGTAGATATGATCTAGAGATTCAAGAGAAATCACCCTAGCTAGAGGGAGATGTTTACTGACATAAACGCCAATTCCTTGCATATAGACATTGGTGTTCTTCCTAAAAAGGTAACCAGGAATATAGACATCAGAGGAATAAATAGAAGGGTCAAGGTTAGGTTCACAGGGGGCTAAGATGCCAGGTAAGTTTACTTTGTGGAAGGATTCAACGCTGCAAAGGTTGGTACGGATACCACAGATGTTTAAGAAGAGATGTTAACCGGTTTAGGTGATTTTTGTGGAGCTTGTCCTTATTGCAACGGTAATAGTACTCTGATCAGAAAGATGACATGACTTACATGTCGTCTTTCTGATCAGAGTACTATTAAACAAAATTTCTCTGAAAAACATAAACATGTAGGTAATATCACACAGATTTTGGTCAACAATACGGTGATCCTTACTCATACACAGAAAGAGGAACCTGCAAATCAAAACAACCAACACTCAATAAAATCAACTTTAAATCCGGAAATACTACATGGTTTTGTTGTCATTTCGCGCTATCACGCGGTGTGACGTCATAAAACTGCATCAAAAATTTAAGAACTGCGTTTATTATTTTTGGTAACTATCGCCGTTGCCAAACGGAGTTTTATGTCAACACAAAATAAAATCTTCGGTGATGGTGGATGTTATAATATTTCAACCTAAACAACCTCTCTGAAGATGGCTCATGTGAGCCGAAAGCTTAGAAGAAAATCAATAAATAATTATCCAAATGTTGGAGAATTTTTGTCTTTATTTTCAACTGAAAGTAAAGCAAAAATACGACGTTTAGAACGGCTCATTATTAAACATAATAGACATTCATTGTCTCTTATATTTAACAGCATATGTTTAGAAAATATATATATATATATATGCTAATTCGCTCCCTGTTTCAATCCTGGGTTAAAAGCAATCGGAGTCTAAACGTACTGAGGAGCTATGACACAGCGAAACATATATCTCTGCAGATGAATATTTACGCTCTCACACCCTGATTGAGCACTCTGGAAGAATCGTAGACTTTGAAAAACTGTAACTACTCTAGCATCTACGCATCGTTCATTCAGTAATGAATTAGAACACTCTCAGCTATTGGGCGTGTATAATGATAATATACACGCTAAAAAGTCTGCCTCCTTCTACCGAGCGCCCATAGCTCAGAGCTAGAATCGCTGACTGACGCCAATTTGGTCAGGTTTCAATCCTGGGTTAAAAGCAATCAGCGTCTAACCGTAATGATGCGCAGTGATACAGCTCTGTCTGCGGATGATTATATATATATATATTGTGTTCAAATGTGTCACGAATCAAACAAGTTTTGTCTCTCTCCTACTGCCGTAGCGACAGCACAGTCTACACCTCTCAGGAATTTTAACTGCTCTCTCATTCCAGCTTTTTACATAATCTTTGTATTTCGCCTATGCAAACACCATGACCTATCGTAGTTTCCGTTCCTGCCCACCTGTACTCACTTTGGAGGTGTCAAGTTGACCAAACGACTCATATATGTATATGCAGAGTGTAAGGAGAAACAAAAATAAAGCCTCTTACATATAATATGAACGTTCTTTTGTGTTTCTGGAGAAGCCATGTTTATAGATTTAGATTCAAACGACTCGGATTAATCTACTATGTCCCAGGAGAGGACATATTTTACGAAAGAGAAACAGCGAGTCTTGGGTCTTCCGAAATTGAGATCAGCTAACTAGAGTTTCTTTCTATATTTGGGGAAGATATATACGCAAAGGGAAACGGCATCTTGGATTTGTAACTATTAACCGTTGGCACTTGACTGCTCCGGGCAGAGTTGTGAGTAGGGCGAACAATTACTTGTGTCTTGAGATCAATAAGCTTACAGATTGAATGACTAGTTACATTTTTCACCGTATGAAGTGAGGCCTTTAAGCGGCTTTTGGGTGACCTATGTGAGATCTCAGTCAAAGGTACATAACCGCCTTCTGTATTTCTACAAATCTTTAATCATGAAGCTGTAGGGAGATGGTTAATTTTTATTTGATTCGGCCTTGTGTCACACTTAATCAAACTTCCTACAGCTTACACGTTTTATTCGGAATTATCATCAGCAGAAAGTTTTCATCGTTATCAAAATGTTGGTCATCAGCAGGTTAGAATATATGGGATTGTGTGAAATAACGTAAGATTAAAATATACATTTTGCATTTTAAAATACAAATCTATTAAAGGGAAAGACTAACATAAGTTGTAGGAATTAATGTTCAATTAGAAACCTTATTAAGAAGTTAAGGATAGAGTTCGAGTTCAATGAGAAAGTTAAAGGTATCAAGGTTTGTAGAAATTGTTCGTAGTAGTAATTGTTGAAAGAAAGGTTTCAAAAAAGAAACCTTTCTGTTTTTTTGTACAGATTACAAGTTTTATTATTCCACAGGTGGAGCGTAAATGCGTACGTATGTATGTATGTATGTATTCAGTAGGAATGTCTTTGGATGGAGAAGAAGAAGAAAAATGAATCAGCACACAACTAGGAAAGAGAAAGAGAACAAATGTCCGTGTCACTTGAAGTTTCTCCCGTTATATTTTAGCTTGTCGTCTATGCTGCTTCCATGTGTGACTGACTGTTGACTGGAGCTGATCTAAGCTTTTTTTTTAAATTTTGCACTGGATCGCTAAGTCTTCAAGACTTTCAATTCGTTTCCATTAGTCAAAAATCCTTTTAACACCTACTTGAAAAATCTGGTTTCGACTTTTTCTTTAAGCACATGGCCAATCCTTTTTTTCTATTTGGGAAAAACCAGGATTTCACATGTCGTTGTGAATTTTTGTAAAAGTGAATAAGAGAGTTGATTTTAATTTTTAGTTTCTTATCCACTACAATCACAAGCGTTCAACTAAAAGAATCTGCACCCTGAGAACGAATTTCGTGTCTGGTGTGAGTTTTTTTTTCTGCTGTAGGTGAGGGAGGTGAGGGACTGAAGAGTCTAACGAGTGTGTGCCTTCTTTTTCGTGTGGCGATCGAGCAGTCTCTGTCGTGCAGCCTGATAGAGACATCAGTCTACTAGAGCACCTGCGGTTTTCTTCCTGTCAACATTCCACTAAAAGTATTTCATCAAGTCTACTTCACACAACTGAACATTTTTTGTCAAGATCGTTTGTCATACTTCTTGTGAGATCAGCTCACTCAGCTGAACTTCATGTTGGCAAAATGATGGGCAAAATGATTTCTGTAACATCTTACAGTTGACGCCTTAAAAAAAGATATCAGCTGATTGCTGCTATCGCTACAGGTGGATTTTTATTTATATTGTGATTAAATGGAGAGGAATAAATTTTTTGTGTCATATATAACCGAACTCCGTACAGATTACAAGTTTTATGCAGAATTATTAAAAAGTTTTCATCGTGTTAGCAGCATAAGATTGGAGTGTGAGGAATAGGGTGGTATAGTGGAAGAATAAAATATACATTTTTCATGTCAAAATAAAAATTCATTAAAAAATAGAATAACAAGATTTCGTAGCAATTAATGTTCAATTAGAAAGTTTAGGGTATCAAGAAATGTTCGTAGTAGTAATTTGTTGGTAAGAGTTTATGCGTACGTCTGTGTTTATTTGGTAGGAACGTCTTTGATTAGAGAAGAAGAAGTAAAATGAATCAGCACACGAGAAAGAAGAAGAAATGGGACAAATGTACGGTTCGTGGTTGAAGTTTCTCCCATTACATTTTAGTCGTTTCGTCTCGCTGCTCCCATCTGACTCTGACTGACTGACGCTGATCGAAGTCCTCTATAGTAATTTAGAATTTCTCGCATTTGATCACAAAGTTTGTATGGTCTTGCAATTCGCTTCCATTGGTCAGAATATCAATCTAACATCTACTTGCGAAATCCAGTTTCGACTTTTTCTTTAAGCACATAGTCAATCTTTTTTTCTGTTTGAGAAAAACCAGCATTTCACACGTCATTGTGAATTTTAATAAAAGTGAAGAAACTAATTGATTTTACTTCTCAGTTTCTTATTCCACAGTTGACTGGGCAAAAAGTTTTTCTCCGATAGGCTGCCATTTTTTCTGTGGTAGACTGAAAAAATCTTAACGAAATTTTTTCTGTGGTAGACTCATACAAATCTTAACGAAATAATATATGCATCAGCAACAGCAGCAACAAAAAAATTAAATATCAAAATAAAAACAAGGCAGTCTCGTAGACGTGAAGTTCCACCTTGGAAAAGAAAAATAGAAAAAGAAATAGAACAACTTAGAAGTGAATTATCAATATTGGATGAACTGAGTAGAGGAATAAATGTAAGAACTAGGAAAAGCAGAAGAGCCGTAAAAAAATATAACATCAAGAATGTAAATGACGTCTTATCAAATAAAGAAAAAATAAAGCAAAAAATCCAACTGAAGGCTCAAAGAATAAGACGCTATGAAAAAAGAGCAAGATTTTACAGAGAAAACAAGATTTTTCAGACTGATACAAAGAGATTTTACAGGGAAATAGGTAAAAAAAGAATTGAAGTGACAGTACCCCCCAGAATGGAAGAAGTCACACAGTTCTGGGAAAAGATATGGGCTTGCCCTAAAGAACTTAGCAAGGAAGTACATTGGATTACGCAGGAGATAGAACGAATGAAAAATAAACCCGAACAGACATGGTCTGGAATTACAGAAGACGATGTTAAATTTGCACTAAAAAAAGCACACAATTGGAAATTCCCAGGCATAGATAAAATTCCTAACTTTTGGCTATATTATTTAAATGCAGCACATAAAAAAATAGCCAAAGAACTTCAAGACATGGTTGACGATCCCACTAAAATTCCTGCATGGATGACCAAAGGAATTACATTTCTTCTACCCAAGAATGGTGAAACAAACAACCCGAAAAACTACAGACCAATTACATGTCTTCCGACAACATATAAACTACTAACATCTATTTTAACAAAACAAACATATTTATTCTTAGAAAGAAATGACATAATACCGCTTGAACAAAAAGGGTGCAAACGTGGCTGTTATGGTTGTAAAGACCAATTGCTAATTAACAAAATGATCCTGGAAAACTGCTAAAATACAAAGAAAAATCTTAGTACTGCCTGGATAGACTACCGAAAGGCATTCGATAGTGTGCCACATGACTGGATTTTAAAGATTTTAAATATATACAAGATATCGCCCGTCATCATCAATTTCATCAAACAGTGCATGTCTATATGGAAAACAACCCTTTACCTCAATCATATAAATGGAACCTATAAGTCTGATGAAATAAACATCAAAAGAGGTATATTTCAAGGTGATTCTTTATCTCCCTTACTATTCTGCATATCATTAATAGCACTAACCAGTCAACTTAATAAGACAGAATGTGGTTATAAAATAGGCCAAAAGAAAATAAGCCATCTATTTTATATGGATGACTTAAAGTTATATGCTAAGAATGATAATGAGCTGGAAGGTCTTCTGCAAACTGTAAAATGCTTCAGCGAAGACATTGGAATGAAATTTAATTTGAATAAATGTGCTAAAGCTACAGTTTTACGTGGATCAATACAAGAAACATCCTCAATTAGCCTAGACCCTGCTGTAACAATAAAAGAATTGAAACCAGAAGAAGCTTATAAATACCTAGGTGTAAATGAGAGCGAAAACATTCACCATAAAAAAATGAAAGAAATAGTGCGTAAAGAGTACTATAGAAGGCTACGTATGATATTAAAAACTGAATTAAATTCACAGAATAGAGTTATGGCCATTAATAGCCTTGCAATCCCAGTTGTCCAATATAGCTTCAACATCTTAAACTGGACTCTAAACGACATCAGGCGAATGGATGCTAAAACAAGAAAGCTTCTTTCTAAGCATAAGATGCATCATCCAAAGGCTGATGTAGACCGTCTATACATACCCCGTAAAGAAGGTGGAAGGGGTCTTATTCAGCTGGAATTGTCATACAAGACAACAACTATTGGCTTACTAACATACATAGAAACAACAAAGGATTGGATGATACAATTAGTAAGGCAACATGAAGAAAGAAAGAAAAAATATTCAATAATAAAAGAAGGCAGTAAATACAAACAAGATTTACAGTTAGTAGATTCTGTAGAAAAGCAAAACAGAAGCCAAGAACCAACTATTGCAGCAAAAAATATGAAAATGAAAGCCAAAGATAAAGCTCTTGAAAAGATGAAACAGCGCTGGCAAGACAAACCTCTGCATGGCCAATATCCAGTACGTGCCAATAAATCCAATGTTGACAAAGTTAATACTCATCGATGGTTACGTGCATCTGGATTAAAGTCTGAAACTGAAGGATTTATACTTGCAGCACAAGACCAAAGTCTTTTCACGAGAAACTTTCAGGCAAATATTATGCATAATAATATGGATCCAAAATGCAGGTTTTGTGATAAACACCAAGAAACAATAGACCACCTAATCTCAGGCTGTTCTCTGCTTGCCCCAAATGAATATAAAAATCACCACGATAGAGTTGGGCAATATTTACATTGGGCAATGTGCAAACATTATGGAAAAGCTGTAAACAAACACTGGTATGAACATCATCCAGCACCGGTTACAGAAATAGAAGATGTAACCATTCTATGGGATTACACCATCTACACAGACAGAAAAATTGAAGCAAACAGGCCAGACATTATTGTTAAAAACCAGAAGGAGAAAACTTGTCTATTAATTGATATGGCTTGTCCAGCGGATTGTAACATAGCAACCAAGGAATTTGAAAACTGTCAAAATATAAAGACCTGGAAATTGAAATAGAAAAAATGTGGAAATTGAAAACAAGAGTTGTACCAGTGATAGTAGGTGCACTTGGAATGATAAAAAATGGAACAAAACAACACATTGAAAGAATCCCTGGAAACCTCAGCTTAAGAGATATACAAAAAATTGTCTTATTAAGTACAGCCCACACACTAAGGAAAACTTTATCTATGTAATGCTGGGGATGATAGGGAAGATATAAAAACATGAAATGGAGTCATAACAACACGCCACTACCTGCCTTAGGTCTCCCCGCAGACTTGGTTGGTAGTGAGACCAAAGCAGAAATCGAAATATGATGAAGAATCACATAATAATAATAATAAAAAGAACGCGATTGGGATTACAACGAGAATGACGTGCTTTTCTGAGGCTCCTGAAAACGTAACGTTATCTTTTTTTTTTACGTAAACATTAATTTCTCATTTCACTATATTAAACATAAACATTAATTTTTCCCTTCGTATATAATTTCAGTTGTATGTTTCTTCTTTTAATGATCCTCAAATAGATTTATTAACTAGTTTTCTAAAGCAAGACAACGATAAAAATATGACTAAAAGCGCTAAAATCTGTTTGATCTACGATATTATTTCTTAGAAAAAATATGTAATAATTTCTGTATATTTGTCCGTTCATTTTATATATTTATTTATTTTTCGATAATCTTACTCTCGTTGGATTTAATGAAAGAATAACACAGAATACAGTGGGCGAACAAATTATTTTTAAATTTTACTGTAGTAAAACTCAAAGGTATGTCCACTATTTCTTTCCTATTAAAAAACTTTTGAAATTTTTTTTTTTTTTAAACGTAAACATTAATTTCTAATTTCACTATTTTAAACATAAACATTAATTTTTCTTCGTATATAATTTAAATTGTATGTTTCTTTAAACGATCCTTAAATAGATTTATTACGACGAAAAACACTAAAAAACCGTTCGATCTATGATATTCTTTCTTAGAAAGACTATGTAATAATTTATTTATATTTGTTCGTTCATTTTATATATTTATTTATTTTTCGATAATCTTATTCTCGTTGGATTTAATGAAAGAATAACACAGAATACAGTAGGCCAACAAATTATTTTTAAATTTTACGGTAGTAAACTCAAAGGTATGTCCACTTTGTCTTTCCTATTAAAAATATTTTTGAGATTTTTTTTTTTAAACGTAAACATTAATTTTTAATTTCACTATTTTAAACATAAACATTAATTTTTTCTTCGTATATAATTCAAATTGTATGTTTCTTCTTTTAATGATCCTTAAATAGATTTATTAACTAGTTTTCTAAAGCAGGACAATGAAAAGAAAGAAAAAAAAAGAAAGAGGGAAGAAGGGAGAAGGAAGAAAAAAAAGAAAAAAGGAAAATACGACGAAAAACACTAAAAAAATGTTCGATCTGCGATGTTCTTTCTTGGAAAGAATATGTAATAATTCATTATATTTGTTCGTTCATTTTATATATTTATTTATTTTTCGATAATTTTATTCTCGTTGGATTTAATGAAAGAATAACACAGAATACAGTGGGCGAGCGGATTATTATTTTTAAATGTTACGGTGGTAAACTCAGGGGTATGTCCACTTTTTCTTTCCTATTAAATTTTGAATTTTTTTTTTTTTTTTTTTTTGCAAGGACAATGATTAATGGTAGCAACAATTGTTTTTTTTTTTTTTAACAATACTCTCTAAGTGCAGTGATGTTTTTTTTTTTTTTTTTTTCCGTTGAACGGCCGTTGCGTCCAGGTTTGTTTGTTTTTTCAACCAGCGTCTCTCTCTTTGAATTTTTCATTTTCTCAATATGAAATTCTGTTTTAATATAAACAGGATTTTTTCTTTAGATATTAGCAAATTTTTTTTTTTTAAACGTAATCATTAATTTTTAATTTCACTATTTTAAACATAAACATTAATTTTTTCTTCGTATATAATTTAAATTGTATGTTTCTTTAAATGATCCTTAAATAGATTTATTAAATAGTTTTCTAAAGCAAGACAAGGAAAAAAAAAGAAAAAAGAAAAAAAGAAATAAATAAAGCAAAAAAAAGAGAAGGAGAGAAAAAAAACGACGAAAAACACTAAAAAACCGTTCGATCTACGATATTCTTTCTTAGAAAAAATATGTAATAATTTATTTATATTTGTTCGTTCATTTTATATATTTGTTTATTTTTCGATAATCTTATTCTCGTTGGATTTAATGAAGGTGTAACACAGAATGCAGTGGGCGAACAAGTTATTATTTTTAAATGTTGCGGTAGTAAACTCAAGGGTATATCCACTTTTTCTTTCATATTAAATTTTGAATTTTTTTTGCAAGGACAAAGGTTAATAGTAGCAATAATTGTTTTTTTTTTATTTTTTATTTTTTTTTATTTTAACAATACTCTCTAAGTGCAGTGATGTTTTTTTTTTTTTTTTTTTCCCCGTTGAACGGCCGTTACGTCCAAGTTGCTTGTTTTTTTTTTCAACCAGCGTCTCTCTCTTTGAATTTTTCTTTTTCTCAATATGAAATTCTGTTTTAATATAAACAGGATTTTTTCTTTAGATATTAGCAAATTTTTTTTTTTTTTATGAAATTCTGCTTTATTTTAATTTATCTGTTTGTTCTTTAAATTAACCTAAATAAAATCATCCGTATTATATTTCCTTTAGCTGTCGATATTTCGTAAATTTTTTTTTTAACTATTATAATTTTCTTAAAAACAAAACAAAACAAGAAAATAAATTAAATCCGATGAAAAACAATTTATATGGTATTATTTTACAGAAAGTCTACGTATTTATTGATATATTTATTTTTATTTATTTATTGATTTAATTTACTTATTTAATTTCTCTTATTATGATAATCCTATTTTTGACCAACGACTTTGTTGAAAAAATGAAAGATAAAGTGGACGAACAAATTATTACATTTATTTTTTTTAATTTTTTTTTATTTTTTTAACAAACTACTCTAGTAATATTGACGTTTTGTTTCGTTGAGCCGTCTTTCTCCTTGAATTCCAATCGCGTCTATGTCAGATGTTGCTTGGCAGCCCATTTAGGAGAAGGAAAACTCCGAACAACAACCCGCAACTCAAGGTGTTAATCGTGCCGAGGAGTGAATGGCTACTGCGTTATGAGGTCACAAACGATTCCCTACAGGCTTCGGGACCCTGTTTGTAAAAGACCGTTACCCAACGTGCCGGGCAACTTTGGGTGGACTTTTGGACCCGTGCGTCACTCGTGGGAAAAACATGAAAAATACAAATAGAAATAAAAAGTCCAGTATGGCTCTTCCAGTGGATAAACAGGGAGCCCGTCCTTCAGGAGGGAACCTACCTGAGGTCGAAAAATCTGCCATAGGAACAAACTCCTACACAAAGAATGTATCTTCAGGTCCCCACAACCAGGATAATCCTAATGTTGGTCCTGAAAATTCACCAGCTAGATCTACGACCGTATATTTAAAGAATGAGTCTGACGAGGCTCGCGCGGTTGCTCTGGATATCTCCAAGGCTTTCGACAGGGTTTGGCACCCTGGCCTCCTATGCAAACTACGCGGTTATGGTATTACCGGTCGCCTGCTTGACCTAATCCAATCTTTCTTAAATAACCGCAAAATGAAGGTCGTTCTGAATGGGCGTGCCTCTTCGTCCTACAGCACGAATGCTGGTGTCCCACAAGGCTCTATCCTGGGCCCAACGCTCTTCCTTATTTTCATCAACGACCTCCCAGATGAGATCAAGTCCCAAGTAGGCATCTACGCAGATGACACTACAATATACTCCCGCTCTAGTAAGAAACCTGTCGTGGCGGACAGACATAATCTCGCTGCTGACCTTGAGCGGGATCTACACTCTGTGGTGAACTGGGGCAAGAAGTGGCTTGTCAACTTCAATTCCTCTAAGACCAAGCTGTTGTCTGTCAACCATTACAGGCAACCTCTTCTGCCTCCCATAAGCATGGACCAGATGATTCTCCCGGAGAGTAATACACTACGCCTCCTCGGACTTACCCTGTCCTCAGACCTCAAATGGAAGCACTATATTGAATCCATATCAAAATCTACTGCTAAGAAGATTGGGTCACTATGTCGATCCAGGATGTTTTTTCCACCTGAATCCATCCTGCATATATACAAGTCAACCATCCGTCCGTGCATGGAGTACTGCTGCCATTTATGGTCAGGTGCCCCTGCCGTTCTCCTCAGTGTTCTTGACAAGCTCCAAAGGAGAGTCTGTAATGTGATAGGTACTGATCTGGCGACTCGTCTGCAGCCACTTTCCCATCGTCGAAATGTGGCCTCCCTCTGTCTCTTCTATAAATACTTTCATGGCTTCTGCTCGGATGAGCTTAAGTCACTGATGCCTCCTCAACAGGTGTTTACCCGTGCAACCAGACTGGCAACTGGGTCCCACCCATTCACAGTCAGGTTAGCCAAACGCAGACGACAATTCTACTCCTGCAGCTTCCTCTCTCGCACTTCCCGCCTGTGGAACTCACTCCCGTATTCTTGCTTTCCTGACGGCTACGACCTCCAGAAATTTAAAAGCAAAGTTAATACTCACCTACTAACCACTGGACTCTAGCTCTCTCCCCTCCCCTGTATAATCTTCACGTTCTCTCCGCCCATGTAATTGTCATTGCACCTGCTTTCTCAGCTTTCTATTGTTCCTTTCTAACTAGCTTGTACTCCTCACTCTTTTTTAATTAATCTTTCTACATTTATGTAACCCCCTGCACATCAGTGGCGTTTCTGCCTTGCTCGGGGTGAAATGATTAAAAAAAATAAAAATAAAAATAAAAATAAAATGGTCTCGTGAGGAGTACAAAGTCGTTATGACTGCATTTCATGAAGCGTTACTCAAACCTCAAAAAAACATGACTCGCCAAACATATGACATTTGGCGTGAAAAAGTTGGTCAAGCAAATAGAAAGTATATTGACGAAAATAAATTGGCCAATGTACGTAGGTATATTATTCGTAATAACCGACTGACAGAGACTGAAATTCATGAAATTAAAAGAATTGTAACAAGAAGAGTCGAATCAACAAAATATGAAAAGGAACCGGAACCAGAAATAAAAAGTAATAACATCAAACAAATCACAGGTCATAATGTAGAAACCGTGAAACACGCAAATCACTGCGAAGATAATGATGTAAGTTTTAAAGTGCTGGAAAGATGTGATCTGAGTCTGAGTCAGTTAAAAGACAAAAATAAAACAAGTTCAGAACACATCGAAGATAATTATTTGACGGAAAATAAGAACAATATACAGGAAGCCAAGATAGAAATAAAAAACCATCTAAGTCAAATACAAAGTATTACAATGGAGGAACGTGAACAGCTCCCAAAATTCCAACCAACAAAACAAAACCTCCGAACTATTAAACTGTACAATGCAGCACTGAAATCAATACTGGATGAAGACCCTCATACAAATCTTAACGAAATAATATATGCATCAGCAACAGCAGCAACAAAAAAATTAAACATCAAAATAAAAACAAGGCAGTCTCGCAGACGTGAAGATCCACCTTGGAAAAGAAAAATAGAAAAAGAAATAGAACAACTTAGAAGTGAATTATCAATATTGGATGAACTGAGTAGAGGAATAAATGTAAGAACTAGGAAAAGCAGAAGAGCCGTAAAAAAATATAACATCAAGAATGTAAATGACGTCTTATCAAATAAAGAAAAAAATAAAGCAAAAAGTCCAACTGAAGGCTCAAAGAATAAGACGCTATGAAAAAAGAGCAAGATTTTACAGAGAAAACAAGATTTTTCAGACTGATACAAAGAGATTTTACAGGGAAATAGGTAAAAAAAGAATTGAAGTGACAGTACCCCCCAGAATGGAAGAAGTCACACAGTTCTGGGAAAAGATATGGGCTTGCCCTAAAGAACTTAGCAAGGAAGTACATTGGATTACGCAGGAGATAGAACGAATGAAAAATAAACCCGAACAGACATGGTCTGGAATTACAGAAGACGATGTTAAATTTGCACTAAAAAAAGCACACAATTGGAAATTCCCAGGTATAGATAAAATTCCTAACTTTTGGCTATATTATTTAAATGCAGCACATAAAAAAATAGCCAAAGAACTTCAAGAAATGGTTGACGATCCCACTAAAATTCCTGCATGGATGACCAAAGGAATTACATTTCTTCTACCCAAGAATGGTGACACAAAAACCCGAAAGACTACAGACCAATTACATGTCTTCCGACAACATATAAACTACTAACATCTATTTTAACAAAACAGACATATTTATTCTTAGAAAGAAATGACATGATACCGCTTGAACAAAAAGGGTGCAAACGTGGCTGTTATGGTTGTAAAGACCAATTGCTAATTAACAAAATGATCCTGGAAAACTGCTACAATACAAAGAAAAATCTTAGTACTGCCTGGATAGACTACCGAAAGGCATTCGATAGTGTGCCACATGACTGGATTTTAAAGATTTTAAATATATACAAGATATCGCCCGTCATCATCAATTTCATCAAACAGTGCATGTCTATATGGAAAACAACCCTTTACCTCAATCATATAAATGGAACCTATAAGTCTGATGAAATAAACATCAAAAGAGGTATATTTCAAGGTGATTCTTTATCTCCCTTACTATTCTGCATATCATTAATAGCACTAACCAGTCAACTTAATAAGACAGAATGTGGTTATAAAATAGGCCAAAAGAAAATAAGCCATCTATTTTATATGGATGACTTAAAGTTATATGCTAAGAATGATAATGAGCTGGAAGGTCTTCTGCAAACTGTAAAATGCTTCAGCGAAGACATTGGAATGAAATTTAATTTGAATAAATGTGCTAAAGCTACAGTTTTACGTGGATCAATACAAGAAACATCCTCAATTAGCCTAGACCCTGCTGTAACAATAAAAGAATTGAAATCAGAAGAAGCTTATAAATACCTAGGTGTAAATGAGAGCGAAAACATTTACCATAAAAAAATGAAAGAAATAGTGCGTAAAGAGTACTATAGAAGGCTACGAATGATATTATAACTGAATTAAATTCACAGAACAGAGTTATGGCCATTAGTAGCCTTGCAATCCCAGTTGTCCTATATAGCTTCAACATCTTAAACTGGACTCTAAACGACATCAGGCGAATGGATGCTAAAACAAGAAAGCCTCTTTCTAAGCATAAGATGCATCATCCAAAGGCTGATGTAGACCGTCTATACATACCCCGTATAGAAGGTGAAAGGGGTCTTATTCAGCTGGAATTGTCATACAAGACAACAACTATTGGCTTACTAACATACATAGAAACAACAAAGGATTGGATGATACAATTAGTAAGGCAACATGAAGAAAGAAAGAAAAAATATTCAATAATAAAAGAAGGCAGTAAATACAAACAAGATTTACAGTTAGTAGATTCTGTAGAAAAGCAAAACAGTAGCCAAGAACCAACTATTGCGGCAAAAAATATGAAAATGAAAGCCAAAGATAAAGCTCTTGAAAAGATGAAACAGCGCTGGCAAGACAAACCTCTGCATGGCCAATATCCAGTACGTGCCAATAAATCCAATGTTGACAAAGTTAATACTCATCGATGGTTACGTGCATCTGGATTAAAGGCTGAAACTGAAGGATTTATACTTGCAGCACAAGACCAAAGTCTTTTCACGAGAAACTTTCAGGCAAATATTATGCATAATAATATGGATCCAAAATGCAGGTTTTGTGATAAACACCAAGAAACAATAGACCACCTAATCTCAGGCTGTTCTGTGCTTGCCCCAAACGAATATAAAAATCGCCACGATAGAGCTGGTCAATATTTACATTGGGCAATGTGCAAACATTATGGAAAAACTGTAAACAAACACTGGTATGAATATCATCCAGCACCGGTTACAGAAATAGAAGATGTAACCATTCTATGGGATTACACCATCTACACAGACAGAAAAATTGCAGCAAACAGGCCAGACATTATTGTTAAAAACCAGAAGGAGAAAACTTGTCTATTAATTGATATAGCTTGTCCAGCGGATTGTAACATAGCAATCAAGGAATTTGAAAAACTGTCAAAATATAAAGACCTGGAAATTGAAATAGAAAAAATGTGGAAATTGAAAACAAGAGTTGTGCCAGTGATAGTAGGTGCACTTGGAATGATAAAAAATGGAACAAAACAACACATTGAAAGAATCCCTGGAAACCCCAGCTTAAGAGATATACAAAAAATTGTCTTATTAAGTACAGCTCACACACTAAGGAAAACTTTATCTATGTAATGCTGGAGATGATAGGGAAGATAGAAAAACATGAAATGGAGCCATAACAACACGCCACGACCTGCCTTAGGTCTCCCCGCAGACTTGGTTGGTAGTGAGACCAAAACAGAAATTGAAATATGATGAAAAATGACATAATAATAAAAGTGTTATTTACTAGAGCTTCAACTCAATTGCACCCGGTTTTACATTTTGCATTAAAAAAAAAAAAATAGAGCCGCTCTGCTAATTCTAAGCTATTCGCATGAAGTCAACTCATTACTAATTTCGTATGTGCGAACTCCATGTCTCGAATTAAAATAAAAAAAAATTCAGTCGCTAATGAAAAAACGAAAGAAAGTCAGACGTCGTATAATAAACATTGCCAACAGGCGCAGATGAATGGAGATAACTCCGAAGTTAGAAGACATATTTGTTATTAACATCCGTGAAAACCAAGCGGAAGTGGGTGGCGGAGTACAATTAATTCTGTTGCGTTTGACTAACATTTCCAGCCGGTTGTATACGTCTGGGGTCTCATTAAAAGTTTGAGAATGAGAGAAGGAATGACAAGAATTAATGGTGTTTATTTCGCATGGTTCAAAAGTAAATATGGCTTTATTTAAAAACTTCTAACAATGTCAAACATAATTAAAATGACTTTTTTTCCAATCAGCAGCGGAAATCATAGACGTGTTTGTTCAGACGTATTAACATGTGCGTGCGTGTGTGCGTGTGCATGCGTCTGTGCGTGCCTCTAATTATAATTATATGATATATATATATATATATATATATATATATATTCATATGTGTGAATATTTATGCATATTTATGTTGATATGCGCTTTGAGGCTTGCTGCTTGCCTGCGTATTATTGACGATTTAGTAGAGACGAATATCCATAATGTTCAACCATGTAAACACAGACGCTTACGGACACACACACACAATATATATATATATATATATATATATATATATATAAGGGTGTGTGTATTTGTGTTAGGACTTTGAATATGTTCTCGCCGATTTTTCATGAAAAATAATGTTTTATTTACAAAAATTAATAAATTCCATGGCTTCTGCTCAAACGAACTTAAGTCACTGGTGCCTCCGTAACTTGTGTTTACTCGTGCAACCAGACTGGCCTCTGGGTCTCACCCATTCACAGTTAGATCATTCAAATGCAGACGACAATTCTACTCCTGTAGCTTCTTTTCTCGCACTTCCCGAGATATTTATCCGAGATATTTACCTATGAAAACAAAGTTGTTTACATTTCGGCGAAGTAAACAAACAATGAATTTCAAGCTTGCTTATAATACATTCTTATAGATTCGTTACCATCTGGAACTACCTGTACGCAGCTCTGGAAACGCAATCATTTTGAAAACCGCTGGAGCTTTTTCAAGCTCCTTATTTATATCTAAGGGAATTAGATGTTGCTATTTTCCGAAAAGTCTTTCATGTGCTTTCGCGGTTTTTTGCGGGTGCTTGCACAGTAATCACATGTTTGAAAAGGACGAGAAACTAAATTCTGAATTTTGCACACACACATACACACACACACACACACACACACACACACACACACACAAATTCTATATATGCACTTGAAAACGCCTATACTCACACATAATCACACAGTCGTCACAATATATGTAAAAGGGATAAATATATAGGGTCTATCAAAAATACTTTTGAAATTTTTGTGGGAAGATTCCTGAAGCTAAATCAATGTAAAATATTTATCTAAACTTATTTATAAATAGAACTTTGTCTCTGTGTATGTGTATGTGCGTGTGTGTGTCCGTTACTTATAGACTCCGAAACGGCTGAACCGATTTTCTTGAAAATTTACACAGTTGTTCTTAGCTAGGTTTTGTGTCGAGGTACACCCGATAAATACCGAAAATCGATAATCGAAAAAATCGGGTTATAGAAGGAGTGATCCGATTTTAATAAAATTTGATACACTCATAAACAAAGACATAAGACACGATATTCAGAAGTTTCAAGTTTTCAGTTCTTACAATAGTGCAGAAAATCGATTATATATATATATATATATATATATATATATATATATATAAAGCAAGATGTTTGTGTGTGTCTGTTTATCTGCCTGTATGTCTATTTTTTCAGCCCTTTTATTTAGTTTTTGCTTCGGGTTTGGCTCTAAGTAGATATAATTGTAGTTCTTAGCCTCAGCCATGATACCATTTACTCAGAGGACTTATTTAGCCTTCAAAATTCAGTTTACGACGAAAAAAACTTATTTGATATTGATACAAGGAAATGAAAATTTGACTTACATCCATTCATTTTTCTTTCAGTCTACGGTTTCGCTTTAACTCGGAACAACTATTTCTTTTTAGTCTTTCGTGTCAACGTCCAAAGAGCGTGAGCTTCAGCACCATGGATTAGTTTTAAAGCTTTCATTACACCCGAGCAACTCCAGGCTATACTGCTAGTTATGAACATATGTTCAAAATGCCATCATTGTGTTTCAACACAACATTTCATAAATGTTTCAAATGTTCTTCGCTTGCTTCTACAAAAGCATGCACCCGTCAAATCTTTGACTGGCAGACCCTCTCAAACACTTCCTCACATTGTTGAGTGATTTCACTGCATTATTAATATCTACTGAATAAACCAATTTTTAGGTGACCCCGTAAATAAAAATCTTTTGCATAAAAGTCGAGGAAATTTGTAGGCCTCTCTCTATCCATCTTTGAATGTAGATAACAGTCAGTACGTTGCAAAACTGTGACTAAAATGTGCTGGCGCCCCATCATGCATGACCCACATATGGCTACATATTAGCAGGAATGCATCCTCTTACAGGTTTTGACGTGGGTTCGAAATATAGTCCTTGATACAGCTCTTGTAAGACGAGCTGAGAGAACATATCGACCTACTAGACAATCATCTACAATTCTAGCCTACACAATAATCGAAAACTAATGAAGGTTGTTAGCCATTATAGTACCGTGGGGATTCTGATCTGTCTACAAATTTTGGTTGTGTAAATTTGTTGTTCTATCTCTTAACTCATTCGTAACGAAGGCTGAAATGACAAACTTAAGGAAGAAAAAATTAGCAGTTTCACCGTCATAAACATGTTTTTAAATTTCACACCGAGAAAAGTAATAAAGCCACTAAAATGCAAGTTTGTGAATGAATAAGAAAAACGAAAAGTATTACTGGGAGAGAGGGCAACAAAAACAGGAATTAGGAAGACAGGGCATCTGACATGGCATTTAAATTTTTAAACAGCAAAAAAACTTGATGTTGTTTAGCAGCAGATCAATTCTATAGACTATTTAACCTTGATCACACTGCATTATTAATATTACTCCTCTTTCCACTTCATTTTTGTTTTCACGTTTTCAGTAATGTTGTCGTTAATTACTTTCAACGTTTTTTTCTGTTGCCATAGAATGATATGATAACACAACATTTATGAAATTCAGATTCAAATTTGTGGATCGGTTTTGTACAGAAAATGTAGACACATGCCAAGGGATAAAGATAAATGCTGGAATCTAAATATTTTAAAACATGTTTAGGTTTCAAATACAGATAAAAAAGGCATTGTTGTCCATTTAAGAATAGCATATACTGCTGGCCATTTTACTATTAATATATTCTGTGGGCAATTTTACTATAAATATATATTGTTTGCCATTTTAATATAAATATATACTGTTTGTCTTTTTCTATAAATATATATCGTTTGTCATTTTACTATAAATATATACTGTTTGTCATTTTAATATAAATATATATTGTTTGCCATTTTACCATAAATATGTTTGCCATTTTAATAAAAATATGTATTGTTTGTCATTTTATATAAATATATATTACTTGTCATTTTCCTATAAATATATATTGTTTGTCATTTTACTATGTATATATAAGGTTTGCGTTTTTACTATGAATGTATCTTGTTTGTCATTTTCTATAAATATATATTGTTTACCATTTTACTATAAATATATATTGTTTGTCCTTTTAATATAAATATATACTGCAGGTCAATTTGGTATTAATACGTATTGTTCGCCCTTTTTCTATGAATATATATTGTTTGACATTTTAATATAAATATGTTTGCCGTCTTAATAAAAATATATATTGTTTGTCATTTTTCTATAAATATATATTGTTTGCCATTTTATTATAAATATGTATTTTTTGCCATTTTACTATAAATATATATTGTTTGCTATTTTAATATAAATAAATATTGGCTGTCATTTTTCTATAAATATATATTGTTTGCCATTTTACTATAAATATATATTGTTTACCATTTTACTATAAATATAGAGTTTTTGCAATTTTCTATAAATATATACTGTTTCTCATTTTTTATAAATATATATTGATTTTCATTTTACAATAAATATATATTGTTTATCATTTTCTAAAAATATATGTTGTTTGTCATTTCTATAAATATATATTGTTTGCCATTTTTGATAAATATATATCGTTTGCCATTTTATTATAAATATATATGGTTTGCCATTTTATTATGAAAAGAAATATTGTTTGCCATTTTATTATGAATACATATTTTTCTTATTTTATTATAAATATATATTGTTTGCCATATCTATAAATATATATTGTTTGTCATTTTACTAAAAATATATATTGTTTGTCATTTGCTATAAATATATATTTTTTGTCATTGTCTATAAATATATATTGCTTGCTATTCTGTTATAAATATACATTGTCATTTTACTACAAATATATATTTTTTGCCATTTTATTTTAAATATACACTGTTTGTCATTTTATTATAAATATATATTGTTAGTAATTTTCTATAAATATATATTGTTTGCTATTTTATTATAATCATACATTGTTTACCATTTTACTACAAATATATATTGTTTGACATTTTCTATAAATATATATTGTTTGTTATTATCCTATAAATATATATTGTTTCTCATTTTCTATAAATATACATTGTTTGTCATTTTACAATAAATATATATTGTTTGTCATTTTACTATAAACATATATTGTTTGACATTTTGCTACAAATATATATTGTTTGTTACTTATTATAAATATATAGTGTTTGCTGTTTTACTATAAATATATACAGTTTTTCATTTTATTACAAATGTATATTGTTTGTCATTTTACAATAAATATATATTGTTTGCCATTTTAATACAAATACATATTTTTGTCATTTCACTATAAATATATATTGTTTGTCATTTTAATATAGATATATATCGTTTGACATTTTACAATAAATATATATTATTTGTCACTTTACTATAAATATATATTGTTTGCCATTTTACTACAAATGTATATACTTTTCCATTTTTTTACAAATATATATTGTTTGTTATTTTATTATAAATATATATTGTTTACCATTTTACTATAAATAAATATTGTTTTTCATTTTAATGTAAATGTATACTTTTTGTCAATTTACTATAAATATATACTGTTCATTTTAATATGACTATACATTGCCATTTTATTATAAATATGTATTGTTTGCCATTTTACTATAAATATATGCTGTTTTTCCATTTTACTATAAATATATATTGTTTGACATTTTTCTAGAAATATATATTTTTTGTCATTTTTTATAAATATGTATTGTTTGCCATTTTACTATAAATATATGCTGTTTTTCCATTTTACTATAAATATATATTGTTTGACATTTTTCTAGAAATATATATTTTTTGTCATTTTTTATAAATATGTATTGTTTGCCATTTTACTATAAATATATGCTGTTTTTCCATTTTACTATAAATATATATTGTTTGACATTTTTCTAGAAATATATATTTTTTGTCATTTTTTATAAATATGTATTGTTTGCCATTTTACTATAAATATATGCTGTTTTTCCATTTTACTATAAATATATATTGTTTGACATTTTTCTAGAAATATATTTTTTTGTCATTTTTTATAAATATGTATTGTTTGCCATTTTGCTATGAATATATATCGTTTGCCATTTTATTATAGAAATATTCTGTTTGTCATTTTACTATAAATATATATTGCGTGTCATTTTCTTTAAACATATATTTTTTGTCATTTTACTAAACATATATGCTGTTTGTCATTTTACAATTTATATTGTAGTAACCCGTTGGACAAATGAGCAGCATGAGACTTGAATCTTTTATTATTGAACAGTAAATTATATTTTACTCCTGTTGGATTATGTTACGAACTCCTTGTGCTATTTTTTTTAGAAATAAGGACCTTATAATATCTTCTGTGTATGTGCTATGTGAACTACTACCCCAAATTCAATCTGGTATAGTTGTTGTTTTTCCTCCATCAGTCCAATTTAATTTTTTGTTTACCCGCACCAATATCAGGCACAGACGAGCCAACAGGTATTCACATATTTGTCAACAGTTACGATGAATTAATCGCGAATATTCACCTCGGTTGGAATCATTGCAGAACCACATTGCATCTGAATTCCTTGTTAGACCGATGTGAAATTAAAGGGAAGTTCTCTTCCGTCTTGATCAGAGTCACAAAAGACACTGCACTTGATTTTCTGCTTTACTTCCTAAGTAGATTTTATTTTATTAGTAGTCATTATTGTTGTGGATTCCGGGTGAGGAATCGCACAAAATAATGAACAACAACACAAATATTGAGATATAAAAATAAGTTATATTAAACGTAAAGAACGTAGGTTAGTAATCCAAAAATACGATTATAAGGAATACCTATATACAAGTTTTTGAAGTGAAGCCGTGCTAGAATTAGTATGTCCACGTCGGAACTGATGGGTGCTGTATAATACTATTCTGGCTAAGTGGAGCTCAGAGCTACTATGACTTATGTCGCGGTATTCTCTGTGAAACTTCTGTATCTCTCATTATCTTAGCTCTTATTGTTCTGAGGTATCTCTCTCTATGGCAGAAGTATATGTATACTCAAGTCGAGTCCATTATCACAGAAAAAGGGAAGATCCCTCAACAATTTTTTTATTAACGGATTCAAAACCAAAAATTACAAATGTTTATATATGTTTGCTTATATAACTAATGTAAAATCATCTGAATTAACTTTTTCCTAACCGCAGTATCGAAAATTGACAGCTGTAGGTGTTACGAGGCAATAGCTGTCATTCTTGGTTATAATGTAAAATGTTCACAAAAGATTTTATTTCTGCATTTTATTTAGCTTAATCTTCGACACCTATGGTGTGTCTTACCTTCCATTTTAATCAAGAATTTTTTATGCTAAATTTAAACGAATACATCAAGCAAAAATTAACTGTTGTTGGTATATATCAGCTGTAGAAATAGGTCTCTGCCTTTACAAAATATTCTTAGTCAGGATTCGATCTCGCGTTATTTATTTCTGAGACAGACACTGTGACAACGTTTCGCCAATTCAGCAAAGATATGTCTATCGCAGTCGAGTTTATCGGTTATATTTTGAAAAAAAAAGTGTAGTTGTCGCCCGTTTGATTTAAATCAAACGAGTCGTTGATATAAGCAAAAATCGATCGGCTATGAAATTAATCTAAGAAATCGATAAATCCAATATTAAAAAGAAGACTTTATTAAAAGTCATAAAAAGATATTTACTCTTCTTTCAAAAGTTATATGCCGATCTCTTTGATCGATCTGCCATGACTATAGACAAATGAACTGACAGAAATGGACAAGCAGATATATTGATAAATAGATATAAAGAGACTGGGATAGATAGATAGATAGATAGATAGATAGATAGATAGATAGATAGATAGATAGATATAAACACACTGAATTAGATAGATAGATAGATAGATAGATAGATAGATAGATAGATATAAACACACTGAATTAGATAGATAGATAGATAGATAGATAGATAGATAGATAGATAGATATAAACACACTAATTAGATAGATAGATAGATAGATAGATAGATAGATAGATATAAACACACTGAATTAGATAGATAGATAGATAGATAGATAGATATAAACACACTGAATTAGATAGATAGATAGATAGATAGATAGATAGATAGATATAAACACACTAGAATTAGATAGATAGATAGATAGATAGATATAAACACACTGAATTAGATAGATAGATAGATAGATAGATATAAACACACTGAATTAGATAGATAGATAGATAGATAGATAGATATAAACACACTGAATTAGATAGATAGATAGAAACAGAATGAGATAGATAGATAGATAGATAGATAGATAGATAGATAGATAGATAAACACACTGAATTAGATAGATAGATAGATAGATAGATATAAACACACTGAATTAGATAGATAGATAGATAGATAGATATAAACACACTGAATTAGATAGATAGATAGATAGATAGATAGATAGATAGATATAAACACACTGAATTAGATAGATAGATAGATAGATATAAACACACTGAATTAGATAGACAGATAGAAACAGAATGAGATAGATAGATAGATAGATAGATAGATAGATAGATATGCAGAACATAGGACATAAGCAGATAGATACTTAGATAAGAATAAAGATAGATGTAGAGATAGACAGATAATGCTTATAATGACATAGATATTTACAGACAGAGATAGAAAAATGTGCGTATATATATATATTGTGTATGTGTGTACTTAGGCAGCATTTTTTCACTGATACATGTTTCATGAAATAATATAGAAAAGTTTTGTCGATTTATTTCATATAAATC
Source organism: Ascarosepion bandense (assembly GCA_037127315.1). Taxonomy (NCBI): domain Eukaryota; kingdom Metazoa; phylum Mollusca; class Cephalopoda; order Sepiida; family Sepiidae; genus Ascarosepion; species Ascarosepion bandense. The sequence goes on along the minus strand of JBBBDQ010001862.1, from coordinate 2,242,549 downwards.
TTTTTCATATCGTCTGATAAGCTTAATAGCATTATTGTTGAAAGAGGAAAGAAAATCACAATATTGATACATTTTTTTATTTAATCCTTTCTGAGATTTCGGCTTACATCAGCCATTATCAAAGACGAAAATAGTGTGGGCAATTCACGGACGAACGATAGTAGTAGTCGTCTATTTTGTTTGCGTGAAGAATTGGCTGGAAGCGAAAATCGCACTACAGCGTGTGGCGTCTCATATGACCACACGAGAGTGGATGCGAGAAGTATTAAGTATGAAAAGCCATTGGGATAACCAATCGCTTCGCTATCTATTATAGGCATTTGAGAATGTGTGTGGAGATTTCGTAGTTTTTTTTTTTAATCGTATCACCCCGAGCAAGGCGGTAACGCCACTGATGTGCAGGGGGCTACGTAATAGTGAGAAGATTGGAAAAGAGAAAGCCGGAAACCTCATCCTAAACAGGGAACAAGGGATGAGCCTCTTAACCTGTTCAATAGACATGGGTGGAGTGTGAACCGGGCGATAGATAGATCTATTAATTGGAGTAGATAGATCTATTAATTGGAGTAGATAGATCTATCTACTCCAATTGATAGATCTAATTTTATTCAGGTTAGGTTTCAACTGTTTTATGTACATAGCTTCCAGTATTTTTAGTTTTTGCTTATTGTTTTCGTGTTTTTAAACAATGTAATTGACTTGAGGATGTGCGTTGTGGTGCAGTGGATATCGGCGCGGAACGGGAAATCGAGGAGCCGAGTTCAAATTCCAGTCGAATTCATTGCATTCACTTACGCGCAAATACCCTTGGGAAAGGTATTAATCCGTCTCTTCCTTCCAGTTATGGGTTAAATAAAAGGACAGATTGGGTTCTATAGCCTTGGTCGGCAACCAGTCTACCGCAGAAAACAATGGCAACTTACTGCGGGATAATCTTCTGCCCAGTCAGTCATGTCTGTTTCGAGATATGATCGCCCAAGCGTGTTTCACGTATGGCACTTAACTGACTGAATTGACTTGAATTATGAACTTAGCGACACCAGATAAAACTTGTCTGCAGAATTGTTGTGCTATTACATTAAAAATAACTTTACCAAAAACGAAACAGCATCAATAAAACTCGATAGTACCTGTAACTAGAAGCGAAAGTGATGATTGCTTGGACAGGGCAGAAAACGCTTACCAAAGTTAAATCCTCTGATAGGATGGTTCTAGTTGTAAACCAAGTTTCACTCTCACGAGATCTTCGATGATTTGAACAGAAATTAAAACAGCGAGGGAAGTGCTTTATATAAGTTTCTGGCATCACGAAAAAAAAAATCATTAATTTCTTTTTAAATTAAAAAGCCGTACATAATTAACCCTAGAAAGGAAAAGGAAGGCAAATAAAATAGGTGGGTTAAACTACATATTTTTGTCCTGTAGGGTGGGGGTTTAGTTGGAAAAAATCTCTAAGAAACAAATATGCTAGATCGGTGCCAGGTGACATAATAGAAAATGTTTATATATTTTATAGTAGCAGTATAGCCCGGCGGTGCTCGGGTGTAATGAAAGCTTTAAAACTAATCCATGGTCTTAGAGCTCAGACTCTTTGGACGTTGGTACGAAAGACTAAAAAGCAATAGTTGTTTCCAGTTAAAGCGAAACCGTAGACTGAAAGAAAAATGAATGGATGTAAGTCAAATTTTGATTTCCTGCTATCGATATCAAATAAGATTTTTTTCGTCGTAAACTGAATTTTAAAAGCTAAATAAGTCCTCTTAGTAAATGGTATGATGGCTGGGACTAAGAACTACAATTATACCTACTTCGAGCCAAACCCAAAACAAAAAATAAAATAAAAGTGCTGAAAAAATACAGACATACCTTTTATATATATATAGTGTATCAAATTTGATTAAAATCAGACCACTCCTTTTATAACCCGATTTTTTCGATTATCGATTTTTAATATTTATCGGGGGTAACTCGACACAAAACATAGCTAAGAACACTCACAGATGCTTGTAGTACAACTGTGTAAATTTTCAAGAAAATCGGTTCAGCCGTTTCGGAGTCTATAGGTAACGTACACATATACACACACAGACAAAATTCCATTTATAAATATGTTTAGATAAAGCATATGTAAATTTCTTTTCGGGAAACAAAAAATGTCTTATAATAAATGACGATTGAAAAAATCAACAACAAAAACAAAAAAAAAAGTGTGGTTTAAAATACGGGGTAATTTGAAAAAAATTAAGAATATCTAATAAACGGAGTTATTGGGAAATGTTTAAATAAGTTTCTTTTTTTCAAACTTTACAAAGACCCCGAAGACATTTTTCCAATTAGTTCCCCGCAAGTCGAGAATTCCACTAAAATGGCTACTGGGCATAAAAGACAATGGGAATACATAGGAAGGAACCGGAAATGTCATACTAAACAAGAAACCAGGAATAAGCATTTATTTTCGTTGAAAAGAACGACGATATGTGTGAGTCGGATGATAAAAGAACGAGTAAATTGTATACAATACTGTGCAAATGTATTAATACAAGAACTATTTTATCTTTAATGAGGAATCAAAATAAAGTTTAAAATCACCCTGCCTAACACTTTTGCACACTACCGGTTGTGTGCAAAAGTATTAAGACAGGGTTGATTTTCGTAAAAACCTCTGAAATTCAAATACAGAGTGAAAATCAAACTTTTGTAAGAATTAGAAAGAGGAAGGAAAAGTTTCGGAATTTGAAAAAGGAAGAGGAAGGAAGGCTTTGGATTTTGAATTGGACACCACAAAGCCCGGATTTCAATCCTGTTGAACATCTATCGGATATTTGGGATTAAAAAATTGATAAATCTAATGTTACTTCGCAAGACACACTTTGGGAACAAGTACAAGCTGCTTGGCAGGAGATACCATTAGATACATTGAAGAAGCTTGTGATGTTAGTGCCTGACAGAATGAAGGCTGTAACCAAAGCAAAAGGCTATTATATTAAATATTAAATCTATTTAAAGTATTTTTTATTGTTAAAGCATTTGTTGAGTAAATCAAATAAAATTACTTTAATTAAGTAGTTTATTTTCTGACAATATGCCTCATAAAAGATAAAATAGTTCTTGTCCTAATACTTTTGCACATTACAGTATATCTCCGGAATGAATCCGCCAAAAAAATGGTTGGATTTCATCCTCCGATATTTTTCAATTACAAATTTGCTTATCCGTTTATATTAGGTGACGTAATTCTACTGGCAATATTAAAAGGTTGTTCCTGACGTCTGATGATGGCTGGGACAAAGGAGCAAGATTTTGCTTGTAAATTTGTCTCCCGAGAAGGCCAAATGCCATCATACTACTTTCAGAATAAAGACATCATTTTTTCTAGAAATCAGTGTTTTCTACAAACCTGTTTTCTAACAAAAAATAAACCCAGCATTTTCACAGCCGAAATCTGTCACCTAGCATCCTGGGTATGAAAATAAACTTTATCCAGGTTCTGGGTTTGAAGATAAACTGCATCCGGCAGCATGGCGTCTAATTTGGAAGATTTGAGAAGCATGGAACCCGTTCTTAATTGCTGTTGTTTTCAGGTCTATGTGGGCAAATAGTCAACTCCCAAACTCTGGTGAAAACACTATGAAAATTTAAAAATGAAATTTTATATTTAAAATTCCAGCAGTACTTTTTTGGAGAAAATATTACCAGCAATTCATTTTTGAAGGGAAAAAGTATTACCAGTAATATATCTATGAAGAAAAATATTAACAACTATAAATTTTTAGAGAAAAAATTATTAACAGCAATAAATTTTTAAAGAAAAAATATATACACCAGTAATATATCTGACTCTCGACAAGACACTCTTTACAAAAATACGTCAGTGAAACCTGATCTACAAACTGATTTCTTACAACGAATATATATTCTATTCATACAAATCCATTGTAAAAATCTTGTCAGCATTAAATAACCCATTGAGGTGTTGATATGCCGTAAAACAAAACAAATCAATCGCTGATCTACAAACTGATTTCTTACAAAGAATACATATCCTATTCATAAAAATCTATTGTAAAAATCTTATCGGCATTAAATAACCCATTGAGGTTGATATGCCTTAAAACAAAACAAAACAAACGAATCTGTCCAGTGATAAATATTTGACCCTCTTCTAATCGAGGTTAAATTAATTATACTTTAATAATATTTCGTATTATTTCTAAGAGTGTGCCATAGTTAATTCAGTGAATTTTCGCATCTAAATATGTAAACAAGTCCGTCTATCTGATGTTGCCTCCAGGCATTTTTTTTTCGTGCAGAAATCTCCAGGAATGGCGGCAAACATGGTAACAGCTATCCAAATGTATCGGTGGTCGCCATGTTGAGTCTATTAATGCAGTAGCGTTGACGCCGTGTTTGTTTTGTAGATGATTCCAGGGATGAAAGATTTGATTGGCTTTTTTCTTGTCTTGATAATAATTTTTATTTTGTCTCCATTTATACATGTCCTTTATTTCGCATGCATCAAGTTATATTGGCTAACTTTTGTTTTCATTTTCCCCCATTTTTTTTATCGGGGTCTTAATCTCAGATATCTGTAAGCTATAGTTTGAAAATAAATAAATAAAAACTCGTGTATATGACAAAACTTTGGCATAGAGTGATTTTTTAAAAAAAATATCAAAAAGAAAATATTGCATTATTTTTTTGTTTTGGCGTCTTTTTTGGTGTTTTTTCATCTAAGAGGGACCCGAGTAGTAGCTTTGATTTCTACTGACACAACTGTTGTCTGCTGCGATCGATAAAGTGAGAGTTATACTTTTTACCATTAAATTCTTTCTTTCTTTCTTTCTTCTTTTTCTTTTCTTCTCGTGTTCACACAAGAAAATCATCTTAGAAGAAAATGCTATTAGGTCATTTGGTTGTCAAATTTCTGATTTTTTTTCTTTTCGTTTCTCTACGAACAGAATTAACTATCATAGATTCCTTGGGAACGTTACAGGTTTTCAAACATCGTTTATTTTCTTTGCTTCAATAAAGCCGCACGTTTAACCGTCAATTTCATTCTCACCTCACACTTCAATTGTTACTTTACAAAGTTAATTTACTAAGCCGCTTAGATGTGGTACAAGGCCGAAGGTATGGGGTACCCAGTGAGGATAGAACTCACTACTCAGTTGTAATAGGATTTAGTGAGACAAGCTTGCTAACTATTAAAACAGGTTGAGGTGCCCCAACTCAATCTGTAATAGGGGGTGGGTGAAAATTTCTTATCCGTACACAGACAGACTTGGCTAAATATGACCATAGGAGTAAGCGTAAAATTATTCAGAGGGATTTTGGTCTGGTTGAGAACTTTTCAACAAGCTCTCAAATATTTCCATTTCTTTTATCTCTCCTTCACTTATCTATCTATCTATCTATCTATCTATCTATCTATCTATCTATCTATCTATCTATCTATCTATCTATCTATGTGGGAGCTCCCCCGCAGGGTGTAATGGTTAGCAAGCTTGTCTCGCTAGAATCTATTATAACTGAGTAATAAGTTCAATCCTCACTGGCTATCCCATACCTTCGGCCTTGTGCCACATCTAAACGGCGCTTAGTTAATCAACTATGTGTGTGTGTGTGTGTGTGTGTGTGTGTGTGTGTGTGCTGAGTGAATGAGCTTACGGTTAACATCCACACACGCACGTGCACACAAACATATATATTGCTATTAGTATCATTATACGTGTAGCATTGGTTTGAGCACAAGAATTTTAAGAACTTCTTTAAAATGAAATTTATCTACTTATTTTACTGATATTCCTCTAAGCAAGAGATAAATAGTTCGTGGAAGTCGATTCATGCGCACCTAAGATCAGACAGTAATTATTGACCGAAAGATTCCAGTGCGTTAATATATTCAATGTATAGAACGTTGCATAGCGTTAAATCCGCAAACAAGCAAAATTGGCCATAGCATCCAAGCCACAGCAGAGGCTGACCTGACCAGAGACCAGGTGATATTCAGTATTTATATACGAGTTTAGCTCTCGTAGAGGAACGTTCCAAAAGGAACCAGAGGTCCTTGACTTATAAGGGTTTTCTAAAAAAGAACAGGTACCTCAAAACACCGAGTAGTGCAAACACTGATACAGGCACTAACCGATTATTTCTACGTTACCGCGTGGTTCATTTAATTTGACAGCTTTATTATTTATTCTTTATGATGATGACATGCCAGCTTCTATAGGCAGCAGAAAAGGAAACGAGTTCAGAAGACAATCACCTGTTCGAACGGCAGGACGCACTAGAAGACACACACACACACACACACAGACACAGACACACACACACACACACACACACACACACATATATATATATATATATATATATATGTATGCAGGAATAAGTAATGGCAAAACTGAAATAGATATATAGACAGTTATGAAGAGATATATGTAATGTATATATTACAACTAAAAATTCAAATTTTCTGATATTTATATTTAAGGGAATTTATATTTATAATTCTGTTATATTTTATTATTATTATTATTGTTATTATTATTATTATTATTATTATTATTATTATTAATAGATCAATAGAAAGATAGAAACAGACTAGAGATAGATAGATAGATAGATAGATAGATAGATAGATAGGTACGTACGTACGTAGGTAGGCAGGTAAATTTGAATTGACTGAAATAGATATGAACATAATGATATGTATGTATATATATAGATAGATAGATAGATAGATAGATAGATAGGTAGGTAGGGAGGGATAGGTAGGTGCGTAGGTAGGTAGGCAGGTAAATTTGAATTGACTGAAATAGATATGAACATAATGATATATATATATATATATATATATAGATAGATAGATAGATAGATAGATAGATAGATAGGAACAGTCTGAAGATAGATAAATAGATTGATAGGTAGGTAGGTAGGTAGGTAAATAGATAGATAGATAGATAGATAGATAGATATGAACTTACTGAGATAGATAGATAGATAGATAGATAGATAGATAGATAGATTCAATTGTCTTGATCTTGCAATATTCACGACATTTAATGTAGAAGGATTCGTTGTGATACTGGATAAAGGCAAGAGAATATGCATTATGGGATACTGCAAGATGCCTGAAAGTATTCTGTAGGCTACACTGAAAGGTAGGCCTCTCATTATATCGGTAATGGTGTTATATCCACTGAAAACACAAATTACAGAAGAAGAAATCAAAGCCATCTACTCCGTGCTAGACAATGCCAAGCCTCAGTTGAAGTCAAAAGAAATCAGAATTATCATATGAGATCTTAATGCCAAAGTTGGCAAAGGGAGGGAAAGTGAAACGGTAAGCAATTTCGGAATAAGACATCCCAATGGCCGTGGTGAGAAATAGATCACCCGGCTCCAAGAGCACCCTAGACGACTATGGACACGGAGAAGTCCAGGAGGAGAAATTATGAACCAAATTGATTACATAACTATCAACTATTTCAAGAACGCAGTGCTTTATTTCCAAACCTAAGTGCTGACAGTGGAAATTATCACCTGATATTTATACAGAAACTAAGGATGAAACTACCAAGATTAAAGTAAATGATGGTGGATGTCTTATGTTAACGTCCTTGTAACCTCCCTGAAGATGTCTCATGTGAGCTGAAAGCTTAGAACTAACATAATAAAAAATTAGCCAAATGTTGGAGAATTTTTGTCTTTATTTTCACCTGAAATTAAAGCCAAAATACGACGTTTAGAACGGCTCATGATTAAACATAATACATATTCATTGTCTCTTATATATATATATATATATATATATATACCTCGTTTAAATACCGCATAGGGGTTCTGATTATTTTGTTTATGTCTTAATGTAAGATATTAAATAGTAGCTTCATCAATATAAATGTTGTCATCATTTTAGTCGGGATATCAATAGAAATATTTTGCCGTTTTTTTTTACACTTGAATTAAAATAGTTTCCGCCATTGCATTATCTTAACAGAATTTAAACTTAACCTGATGAAATCACACGTTAAAAAAAGCCTTTAGGACAAGACATAATTGTTATTATAGTGCGTTATCCATTATAGTGAATGCATATGTGTGTTGGAACAGATTAACGTGATTTGGCTTTGTTAGAAGATAGCACACTGTGAGAGAGGTATAAAACAAGAAAATCAAATTGTGTTTAGAAACAACACACACACACACACACACACACACACACACACATATATATATATATATATATATATATATATATATATATATCAATTTAAGTTTTTTTACAAATAAAAGTAATATCTTTTGGTTATTACAAAGGACGTTAAAAATGTTTTAGTGGGTTAGCCATTATAGTAAAGTGTATAGAAATTACATATATATATATATATATATATATATATTTTTTTTTTTTTCTAAATCATTTAATCCCAAGCAAGGCATTCCATTGCCACTATTGCGCATGGGGCTACATAGGGGAAGGTAAAGTAAGGATACCGAGGATGACGGATAGACAGATGGGAAGAGTGTTTGAAAGAATGGGAGCGAGTTAGTTTGTTAGGAGGTGTCTATTGACTTTACATTTAAACTCCTGGAGATTGTAGCTGTCGGGGAAGCAGACATGTAGAAGAGAATTCCACAGGTGGGAAGCGCGAGAAAAGAAGCCGTTGGAGTAGAAATTACGGTTACATCTTATCTGTTTCACTCTAAGAGTGTGGGATCTAGTTGCTAATCTAGTTTCTCGTGGTAATTCGTATCTAGGGGGCAGCAGTGAACCAAGTTCATTGGAGCAGAAGCCGTGAAAGTATTTATAGACACAGGGAAGCCACGTCGCGCCGGTGAGAGAGAGACTGCAGGCGGTCTGCCAAGTTGGTATCGATCACATTACAGACCCTCCGCTGTACCTTGTCGAGAAGCTCGGGGAGAATAGCAGGAGCACCCGACCAGATATGGCAGCAGTATTCAATGCACGGGTGGATGGTAGATTTATAAATCTGCAAGATAGATTCAAACGGAAAAAAACTCCTGGGCCCTGCACAGAGAACCGACTTTCATAGCAGCGGATTTAGCAATAGATTCGATATAGTCATTCCATTTGAGGTCCGCTGTAAGTGTGAGACCAAGGAGGCTTAGTATTTTACTCTCTGGGTGGCAAGCCTGGTCCATATATCAATTAAGTTTTGTTTTACAAATAAAAGTAATGTCTTTTGGCTGGTACAAAGGTCGTTAAAAATGTTCATAGCAGTAAATGCCGAAAAGAGTTTGTACGTATGTATGTGTGAGCGTTCGTTTGTTAAGAGTATCTTTGAAGTTTCCGCTCAGTTTATTCATGTAAGTGGCTCATTGAAAAATGAAGAAGAAGATGAGAGAGAAACGAAAAGCAAGCATAATGCGATCGATTGACGTGGTCAGGAAACGTGTTAATTATGCTCGTGTTTTTTCAACTGGCGATGCTTCCTGTGTCGGTCTTTTATTTCGTTTTCGGGGCTACGAACATGTCATTTGGGAATTCACACCTGGATTTAATTCTGGGCTTCCCATTGGACGATAAACAAAATTCACGTCGGCTTGCGAAAAGGGTCAGTAAAAGGAATTTGATATTTATTTATTTTTGGTTTTCAACCGGAACATTTGCGTGGAGCGTAGATGCGCAAAGACCAGTTTTGGTCATTTGCTATATGGACCTCTGAGGGCAAACATCCGGTCCCTCGTTTGCTTGGTATCACCACAAAACTTAACGCAGCCTCCAGATACAACAGTACAACAGACTCGTGAACGACACAAAACTGCAGGAAATGTACACGAAATGCGTGAAAAGAAATGTGAAAGACAAATTGAAAACAGAAGCTACAAATGGAACGTACTAAGAGAAACTTTAGCAACGTAAGGTGACGACATCATCCCAAAAGAAAAATCAAGGCTGAAGAAAAATGAGTATATCACTGAAGAGATTCTTGACATGATGTAAAAGAGACAGAAAACAATGCCAAGACAAGGAACGGAATACAGAAAACTACACAAAGAAATAAGGAGGAAACGCAGACAGGCTAAAAAAAGATGAGTCAACGACAAATGCGCTGAAAAAGATAGACTGAAAACAAAAAATAAAAGATATGAATTCAAAAATAAAGTTAGTAACCAGAAAAAAGACCTGCTTAGCAAGAGGATACATAAAAGCAAAGGATGAAACACTCATACCAGAAAAAGAAAAAAATACTTCAGCAATGGGACGAGTACATAGAAGATTTTTTCCCGTCAAGATAGAGCAACCGGCAGTAAACAGTAATACGGGCGGACCAGAAATATTAAAAACCGAAGTGGAAGTGGCACTGGCCAACTTGAACAGAAACAAAAGGCAGGGCCTAATGATATTGTAAAAGAGATGTCAACGTCCTTAGACGACGAATTTGGCGTAGACTGAAATTACAAACGAAATCTACATCAGTGGCGATATACCGGAGGTTCGAAGCAGATCAATTTTCATAGCACTGTTGAAGAAGCCAGGTGCATAGGAAAGTGAACTCCACCGAACAATCAGCTTCATGTGCCACATGAGATAATCGTCCGGATTTTGCTAAACAGAGCGTGCAGCTGAATCGGTCCAGATATCGGAACAAGAACAATGCGACATCGTTAAAGATGCAAGAACAAGGAACGCAATATTCGTGATCAGAAATGCTATCTGTATGAGGACTACAAATGGGGATGGGCCTTCATCTGTGATTTATAAACTACGTAAATGCATTTGACAAAGTACGTCAAAAAGAATTGTTCGACAACCTCGACAATTGTCGGCAACATCGACATTTTCAGGAAAGATATTAGGATATTCCAGTTCCTATATTGTCAGCAAACCGCTTGCGAACGGATAGGAAATGAATTTAGCAGGTCTACAAAAATAGATATGCGTTGTGGTACAGTGGATATCGGCTCGGAACGAGAAACCGAGGAGCCGAGTTCGAATTCCAGTTGAATCCATTGTATTCACTTACGCACAAATACCCATGGGGATGGTATTAATCCATCTCTTCCTTCCAGTTATGGGTTAAATAGCAGGACAGATTGGGTTCTATAGCCTTGGTCGGCAAACAGTCTACCGCAGAAAGCAATGGCAACCTACTGCGGGATAATCTTCTGCCAAGTCAGTCATGTCTCTTTCGAGACATGATCGCCCAAGCGTGTATCACGTATGGCACTTAACTGACTGACAAAAATAGAAATGGGCCTAAGACAAGGAGGTGTTTTCTCGTCGGATCTATTCAACTTATACAGCAAAATAATTCTGAGAGAAATAAAATCCTTGACAGAATTCCTCATTGGCGGTAACAATATCAACATTATAAGATATGCGGATTATACTGTGGTAATAGCAGACACCGAAAGAAAAATGCAGGAACTCTTACAGAAGTTTTTTTTTAATCATATCACCGCAAGCAAGGCGAAAACGCCACTGATGCGCAGGGGGCTACGTAAGAGTGAAAAGATTGGAAAAGAGAAAGCCGGAAACCAAATCCTAAACAGGGAAAAAGAGATGCGCATCTTCACCTGTTTAATAGACGTGGGAGGAGTGTGAACCGGGCGATAGTTTAGTCTATCTACTCCAAGATAGAAAGAGAAAGCGAGATGAAAATACAGAGAATGAATTTAAAAGAACTGAATGTATGGTCATCAGCTAAAAGAAGAACCCAAAATGTCAACTACAGTTCGTAGAATCTAAAATTAAACAAGTAAAGAAATTTTAATGCCAGGAAGCATTCTGACAGAGAACACTGAGATTTGAAGACTCATTGTCATGGCCAACGATGAATTTCAAATATCTAACCAGTGTACTGGTTAGGGACAGGAAAATTGTATTGAAAACAAAGAAAAATATACTGGACTACTATCCGATAGTGAACATTAAACGATCTCATCAACGATGAAGGAGAAGCTCTCGGCAGTAGAATGGTGGTTCGACTGAAGGGTGATGAGGATACTATGGACCGCGCATGACGAGATTTTGAGGAGGATGCATACTTAACATTCGGAAGAGGCGGATCAGGTACCTGTGACACGCAATAAAGAAAGACGATCTGGAGAATCTAATACTCACTAGACGCATAGAAAGAATAATAGGCAAGGAAAGTCAGATATATTTGACAGGCTTGAGCAAATGGCTGGCAATGTGGTGTTTGGGAGAGATATTTTTAAAAAATCATTTCACCCCAAGCAAGACATTCCACTGCCACTATTGCGCTTGGGGCTACATAGGAGGATGTAAATAGGAAGAGTGGTTAAATATAGGAAATGTCAGAAGGGGGGTTGATAGACAATTGGGTGGGTGGGAAGAGTGTTTGAAAGAATGGAAGTTAGTTTGTTAGGAGGTGTCTATTGACCTTACATTTAAACTCCTGGAGATTGTAGCCGTCGGGGAAGCAGTCATGTGTAAGAGAATTCCACAGTCGGGAAGTGCGAGAAAAGAAACTGTTGGAGTAGAAGTTGCGGTTGCATTTTATCGGTTTCACTGTAAAATGGTGGGATCTAGAAGAAGATATTAAGAGCAACAAGATACACGTTGTTCGCCTATGTCCTGAATGGAGACAGCGCCCACGACGAAGATGAAGAAACTGGAGGGATTCGTTTCAGAAAGTGTCTAGTATATAGCATAATAATTTAGCCCAGTGTTTTTAAAACTATGGGCCTGGACTCTTCAAGGGATTGCGAGACAAAAAAAAAAAAAAAAAAAAAATGGGTCACTACGAAAAAAGAAAGAAAGAAGAACATAAACAACACTAAATGTTGCTCAGCACTCATAAATCATATTTGATTTTTGAACAGATATGCTTGTATTATCTTTTATTTGTCAATATTGTAAAAGAGTCTGGTGATATGAGCTAGTTAAGCTCAGTGTAATGAACTATAGTTTATAACTAATATGACGTGTTGAGTTTTCCTTTATAAACTTCATATCTCTCTGGTTAACACCCATCAAGCTCTCTATACGGATTTACCAATTAATATTTTATATGAAGGTAATCTTGTTGGATTATCCTCACCGTTTACGGACTGACACCTATATATATATATATATATATAGTACTGTGCAAAAGTATTAGGACAAGAACTATATTTTATGAGACATATTGGCATTAACTAAACAATTTAATTTAAGTAATTTTATTTGATTTACTCAACAAATGCTTTAACAAGAAAAAGTACTTGTTACAAAACAAATTTAATATTTAGTATAATAGACTTTGGCTTTAAAATAATAAAATATTTGCGACAATTTACGAATCGCACCTAGTATATATATATATATATATATATATATATATATATATATATATGTACAGTACTGTGCAAAAATATAAGGACCAGAACTATTTTATCTTTTCTGAGACATATTGACAGAAAATAAACAACTTAAAGTAATTTTATTTATTTACTCAGAAAAATATTTAACAAGAAAAATACTTGTTACAAAACAAATTTAATATTTAGTACAATAGTCTTTCGCTTTGATCACAGACTTGATTTTGTCAGGCATTGAAATCACAAGCTTCTTTAATGTATCTAATGCTATATCCTCCCAAGCAGCTTGCATTTGTCCCCAAATGACTCTTGCGAAGTAAAATAAGATTTATCAATTTTTTAAATACAAAATATCCCATAGATGTTCAATAGGATTGAGATCAGGGCTTTGTGGGGGACAATTCAAATTCCGAAGCCTTCCTTCCTTTTCCATTTTAGTTAAAAATTCTTACAAATTTTTATATTTTCCCCCATGTATTTGAATTTGAAGTTTTTCGCAAAATCACCCCTGTTCCAATACTTTTGGACACTACCGATAGTGTGCAAAAGTGTTAGGACAGGGGTGATTGTAAACTTTATTTTGATGCCTCATAAAAGATAAAATAGTTCTTGCTCTAATACTTTCACAGTGCTATATATATATATATATATATATATATATATATTGATTGATTGATTGTTTAATTACTTAGTTTTGGTTTATAACAATATAATTAGACCTGTAGACATTTGTATAAAAAAGTATTTAGTACAATTATATCGTAGAACTTCTGAATAATCTTCATTTGTAAACGAGTTATTACGCGACCTAGGTTTCTACCATGAATTATTGCAAATCACCTGAAGACTCCACTCATGTTAGAAACTTAGGTCGTGTAATAACTCGTTTACAAATGAAGAATATATATATATATATATATATATATATATATATATATATCAGCATGCAGTGTGGGTATAGAAGAACCCAAAGGAGTATCCTGTGCATACAGTGGTAGGATAACTCACTAAGAGAACTCTAAATATATAAGTAGATAAATACATATAGAGCAAATATAAGAAAAATTAAGACAGACACGTTATTTCATGATAAATCGGCAGTTTATGTCTATTTCAGGCAAACCATCATCAGCTTCCGTCTTTATTGTTCAAAGGATTCATCCTTTGTACAATAAAGACAGAAGCTGATGATGATTTGGGTGTCAATTTGTGAACAGCGCAGAAGATTTGGAACGTGTTGGATGATATATCCATTAAACATTATGGTGTTTAGAGTAATCACTAGTGATGGCGACCTTATGCATCCTTACATCTTCTTACAGGGACTCGAACACAAATGGGAGGCCTGCATCAAGTGCTTTGAGGAGATAGCGCTTCCCCAAATGAAGAGGATGTCTGCTGAGAGACACTTTGTTCGGTTTTACTCAGCATCATGTCATACAAGCAGGAAAATTCAATCATGGTTGTCAGATAATTTCTGCAACCACATCACCGCATATAATTTTTCAAACTGCAACACCCTTGATTATTATGTGTGGGAACAGTTGAGCGAAAGATCATCAAAATTTCTTGTGATACCAAAGATGAACGGAAGTCAAGCATTATAGCAGCATTTCTCTACTTAATAGGGGAGACCGTCCAGAATGAGATGCAAGAGTTTCTAAAATCGTCTCGAGGCCGTGGTTGAAGCCAGTGGCGATTTTATTAAAATATTTTCAATTTTCACTATTTCAAGAGATCTTTGTGCAATTTTAGTAAATATATCTAACCTTATTTATAAATGGAACTTTGTCTGTGTGTGTATGTGTGTGTGTGTCCGTTACCTATAGACTCCGAAACGACTAAACCGATTTTCTTGAAAATTTACACAGTTGTACTATAAACGTCTGCGAGTGTTCTTAGCTAGGTTTTGTGTCAAGGTACCCCGGATAAATATAAAAATCGATAATCGAAAAAATCGGGTTATGGAAGGAGTGGTCCGATTTTAATCAGATTTCATACACTCATGGAAAAAGACATAAGAAACGATATTCAGATGTTTCAAGGTTGCAGTTCTTACAATAGTGCAGAAAATTGATAATATATATATATATATATATATATATATATATATATATATATATATATATTTATAAAAGGCAAGATGTTTGTGTCTGTGTCTGTTTATCTGTCTGTATGTCTTTTATAGAAATCCACAATTTTTCTCCGATTCTTACCAAACTTCACACAAATATTCTTTAGGCTGTGTCTAATGCTCCAGGACCATGGATTAGTTTTAAATCTTTCATTACACCCGAGCAACGCCGGGCTATACTGCTGGTATCTGTTAAAACGAGATGTTAGTGTGATTTCCATTTATTTGCGTAATTTGGGCGACAATTTATCCATCGCACCTTACGTAAGGTTCGGTCTCAGCAATTCTTTTACATAAAAATAAAAAACTTCGAGTAAAAATGGAAAAATATGTACCGCCATCAAGGCGACGCCGAAGAATATTTTATTTTTCTATTTGATTTCTTCTTCAGTATTTTTCTTATCTCACAAGTTATGATTCTTTCCAAACTAGGATATGTTTTATTTTATTTAGTTTTAACTTTGAGATCATCTTCTTGGGCAAAAGGTTGTAATCATTTTTTTTTTCCCAATAACCCATCGGCATATGAGCTACTGTCGAATCTTATTTTTTGGGGGCTTAAAATATGCAGCTCCAACCAAGAAGAGAACGTGAAGAGAATTGCCAACACGTGGGGGTAAACAAACTTATGAATATTTTTCAATAAAAAGAAAATGAAACTATTTTTTTCTGGTACGAGTATCTACGTCGTCTCTGTTGCTTTGAGCCATACTTACGGCTTATATTAACAGACTGAGTATATATATATATATATATATATATATATATATATATATATATATATATACTACAGACCATAAGTTTGGGACCACTTAGATTTTCCTTTTTTCTTTAATCATATCACCCCGAGCAAGGCGGTAACGCCACTGAAGCGCAGGTGGGTACGTAAGAGTGAAAAGATTGGAAAAGGGAGAGCCGGAAACCACATCCTAAACAGGGAACAAGGGATGAGCCTCTTTATTTATTCAATAGACGTGCGTAGAGTGAGAACCGGGCGATAGTTTAGTCTTAGATAGATAGATAGATAGATAGATAGATAGATAGATAGATATGCACAGAATGAGGTAGATAAATTGATACATTTGAACAGACTCAGCTATATGGATACATACAGATATGTGAACAGACTGAGCGTTCGCCTCGATCAAAAATCTGGTGTTGATGATAAGGCGAACCGCGCGGCTGAGCTTGAAAAGGACCTCCAATCCGTGGTGGATTGAGGTAGGAAATAGCTCGTAAAATTCAATTCGTCCTAAACGAAGCTGCTGTCAATTAACCACCACAGACGACCGTACCTCCCTCCCATTAGCATGGAACAGGCATGCTTCCCAGAGAGTAAAACACTATGCCTGCTTGGCCTGATACTCTCAGCGGACCTCAAGTGGAATGACTACGTCGAATCCATTGCTAAATTTGCTGCTATGAAAGTTGGCTCTCTGTGCAGGGCCCGGAAATTCTTTCCGCCTGAATCTATCCTACACTTATACAAATCTACCATCTGCCCATGTTTTGAATACTGTTGCCACATCTGGTCGGGTGCCCCTACTATTCTCCTCGGGGTTCTTGACAAAATACAGCGAAGAATCTGTAACGTGATTGATACCGACTTAGCTGACCGCCTGCAGTCACTCTCTCACCGGCGTGAAGTAGCTTCTCTGTGCCTCTTCTATAAATACTTTCATGGCTTCTGCTCTGATGAACTTAAATCACTGGTGCCCCCTAGGTGTGAGTTTGCATGAGATACTAGATTGGCAACTAGGTCCCACCCTTTTACAGTGAAACCGATGAAATGTAATCGCAAGTTCTACTCCAACAGCTTCTTTTCTCGCACTTCCCGCCTGTGGAATTCCCTTCCGCATACTTGCTTCCCCGACGGCTAGAACCTCCAGGAGTTTAAATGTAAGGTCAATAGACACCTCCTAACACACTAACCCTCCCATTCTCTCCAGCTCTCCCCCTATGTACATCCTAACTCGTCTATCGCCCTGTATAACCCCCTGCGCTATAGTGGTAGTGGAATGCCTTGCTTGGGGTGACATGATTTTTAAAAAATGCTTTTCTCGAACTTCCCGACTGTGGAATTCTCTTCTGCATACTTACTTTCCTGACAGTTACAATCTCCAAGAACTTAAATGTAAAGTCAATAGTCATCTCCTGTTTCACTAACTTACATCCTCTCTCTCATGCTTTTCTACATCCACCCCACTCTCATCAGTACTCTCTTCCCTCTCCTACTCTCTTCCTGACACTCCCTATAACCTCTCACTCCTCATATAATTCCTCTTCGTCCACCCCACTCTCATCAGTAATCTCTTCCCCCTCGTACTCTCTTCCTGACACACCCTGCAACCTCTCACTCTTCACAACATTCCTCCTATGTAATCCCCTGCACTACAGTGGCAGTAAAATGCCTTGCTTGGGGCGACATGATAAAAAAAAACTCGATATAAACAGACTTAGATAGATAGATAGATAGATAGATAGATAGATAGATAGATAGATAGATAGATAGATAGATAGATAGATAGGTACGAACAAACAAACATAGATAGATAGATAGATAGATAGATATGAAAAGAGATAGATAGATAGATAGATAGATAGATAGATAGATAGATAGATAGATAGATAGATAGATAGATGATTGGAAAGAGTTTTCCTTTGAGGTGTTTTTCCTTAACCTGTCAACTGGAATTCATGACAACAAACACATGGAATTTAAATAAAATATCTTCTAAACAGACTAAAATGGCCATGATAAAAATGAAATATATATAGTTTTTCTTAAGTTATTATGCAATTCAGGTAAACATCAGCAACTCGATTTTGCTTTGAACAATTTTTGTCAAATTTTAATCGATAAATTCTGACATCAACATAAATCTAGATTGAAATTTCTAGATAGTTTCAACATGTTTTCTTGAAGTTATTGGATTAATTATAAAATCCGGAGCCTGAAGTTATTAATAAAAAATTAACAATCTCTACAAACATTTAGGTAAACTTATAACACTATGTGACACGATTTTTTCCTCGAGAAGGAACTGTTATTGCTTATTTGATTACAAACGCCAATAATTTTCAGGCTTGTGATTTACCAAGAAGCTCTAATCCTCTCTGACAAAGCTGTGTCACGCTACTTTTTCCGTCCTAGTAAGCTTCTTGTGGTATTCCTCGAACTTTGGTCTTCCTTATTTGTTGATTGATGAAGACACCGTCTTTGATCTTTCTGGCAGGCAGTAGAGGAAAAAAGGTGAAGGTGCTTGAAGGTTGCATCCTCCTTATTTTGAACGGTGGTAAATTGTTTCATGAGGCCAAACTTTAAGTGAAGAGGAGGAAAGAATACTTTACGCCGCTCAAACGTTGTTTCTTCCCCCACACTAAACTCGGTCCTCTGTGACCATTCCCACCTGTGATAGCGTGGGGCGTTGTCCTCTATGTCTCAAAGGGACTACGTCACGTCAGCGACATTGTTTTTCCAAATGGCCAAGGCCCTGAGTTAGAGGGTGGAGGTGTTTTAGGTTAACAACGGTCACAAAGTAGAAAAGGACAGAGCTGGTAGTCGCGGGGTTACAGGGTGTTGAAATGGTATATTTCGGAAGGGGAGGAATAGGAGTTCATATTTTATAATGATAGACAACTAAATGAGTTAAATTACTTTTTAAAGTTAAGATTTTGGACTGTTTGAAGAGGTGTATTTAGGCGAGAAGGAATGGGTTTCAATATGAGATTTTAAAAATTTTTATTTAAGGTTATTTGATTAAACCTTTTAGGTAGAAGCGAGTTAAATGCCAATTACAGGAAGTTATCAGTTTAAAAATTATTAGAGAAAAAATATTAGAGAAAAAAAAAATATATACATATATGTGTTAACCAAGGAAAAAGGGGTTTAGTAAAAGAATCCATATATATATATATATATACATATATATATATATACACTAACGGTCATAATTATTAGGGTACCCCAGTTTTTTTTTTTAAAGAAATGATGTATTTCATACTATTTTTAGTATTTATTGCCAAGTGCATAATTTTAAATGAATATAGAATGGTTCTTTTGTTATTATTACTTTGTAAAATTTTACAATAACACGAAAACTCGGTAAAGCTGCCTAGGAGACTCATCAGAACGGCTACCATTTTTAAGTCTCCGATAACTTCTCAACGGTATTCTTCATACACTAATGCCCATAATTCTTAGGCCACCCCAGATTTTTCTAAGAAATTATAAGGTACGCAGATGATACAGTGCCGATAGCAGACATACAAAGGAAAATACAAGACCTCCTACAGAAGGTAGCTGAAAAGAGTGACAAGAAAACTGAATGCATGATCATCAGTAAAAAGGACATCCCAAAATGCCAATTACAGGTGAAGGACTCTACAATCAAGCAGGTACAGAAATTTAAATATCTATGAAGTGTTCTAACAGAAGACGGAAAGTGCGACACTGAGAACTGAAGGCGAATTGGCATGGCGAAGGAAACATTCTAGAAGTTGAGTAAAGTATTAAGAAACAGGAAAATTTCACTAGAAACAAAGTCGAGAGTATTGGATTGCTATGTGATGTTGGTTCTTCAATATGGCAGTGAATTTTGGACAATAACTTTGAAGATGAAGGAAAAACTTGAAGCAGCTGAAATGTGGTTCTAGTGAAGGATGCTGCGGATATCATGGACCGAGCATGTGAGCAATGACGAGATTTTCGAAATGATGGAAACCAAAAGGGAAATTAATACTGAGCATCAGGAAGAGATAACTAAAGTTCCTGGAACATGCAATGAGGAAGGAGGGCTTGGAGAACCTGATACTAACAGGCCAGATAGAGGGAAAAGAGATAGAGGAAAGCAGCTGATAATATATTTGAAGGACCTGATCAGGTGGATGACGGAACGAAGGTTGTATGGTGTAACAGGAGAAAGTGTGCTAAGAGCCACAAGGGAGAGGAAGATGTGGAAATCCATGGTCGCCTACGTCCTGCACAATAACATGTGCATCAAATGAACTGTTCTCTTGTCCAGTTTTTTGTCCTCTCTTCCCCATGGTAGTCTCTCCTCCTTATTGGCTGGTCAAAGCAAAGGTTTTCTGGCTGCTTTGTAAAATTTTACAAAGTAATAATAACAAAAGAACCATTCTATATTCATTTAAAATTATGCACTTGGCAATAAATACTAAAAATAGTATGAAATACATCATTTCTTTAAAAAAAACTGGGGTACCCTAATCATTATGACCGTTAGTGTATATATATATATATATATGGAGTCTTTTACTAAACCCCTTTTTCCTTGGTTAACACATATATGTATATATTTTTTTTCTCTAATATTTTTTCTCTAATAATTTTTGAACTGATAACTTCCTGTAATTGGCATTTAACTCGCTTCTACCTAAAAGGTTTAATCAAATAACCTTAAATAAAAATTTTTAAAATCTCATATTGAAACCCATTCCTTCTCGCCTAAATACACCTCTTCAAACAGCCCAAAATCTTAACTTTAAAAAGTAATTTAACTCATTTAGTTGTCTATCTTTATAAAATATGAACTCCTATTCCTCCCCTTCCGAAATATACCATTTCAACACCCTGTAACCCCGCGACTACCAGCTCTGTCATTTTCCACATTGTGACCGTTGTTAACCAAAAACCCCTCTACACTCTAACTCAGGGCCTTCGCCATTTGGAAAAACAATGTCGCTGATGTGACGTAGTCTCTATTAGAGATCCTATGTCGAAATGTACATCCGACACCTTTGAATTTTGAAAATTTTCTCTAATTTATATATATATATATATATAAGAAATCTACAGCGTGCGATGGCTAAATTGTTGCTATTTGTCTTATAAAATTTTGCAAAGTAATAACAACAAAAGAACCATTCTATTTTCATTTAGAAATATCCACTTTGCAATAAATACTGAAAATAGTATGAAACACATCATTTCTTCTAAAAATCTGGGGTGGCCTAATAATTATGGCTGGTAGCGTATTTCAAGGTATCTAGCAAGATATTAACCATCCAATATTTTTCTTTGTTATTTTTTTAAATTTCTCAGAATCGTGCACTGGATATGCAAAATTCTGACATTGGAATCTCACAGAAATATGGAATGTTACGGAACACCACTAATATTCTTAAATTTATATGGAGTCTTGTTTTTTTCTACAATCTTTTCCACCCGACTACGACCAGATTTTCTTTGTTTTATTGTTGTTTAGCCATTTCTACTTATTCTTCGTTCGTCCAAAGATCGATGTGTGGCTATTTACCTCGACTCCATATATGAGTTCAGGTTTTGTTGGCCTACCGATTCTAGCAGTCACTGTAGCCATTTTGTTGCTGTTTTTGCAGGTGATGTTTTTCCAGTATTTCATGTTGATAAATTCATTATTGTTTTTATTGTTGCCGCTTTTCGAATTGACAGAATTTATAATGATGGAACTGATGGTCATAGAGACTTTTCTCGTGTAATTAGAGATGGGACTAATTAGGACTGCTTAAAAATGCTAAAGTGTTTATGGAAATGATTGTTATGGCGTGGTGAAAGCAGAAGTTCCAATTTCTTGAATTGACAGCCAACATCAAAAGAACCGGAAGAAGTGAAAAGGAAGTGAAGAAAGATGCAGATTCAGGACGGACCTTTTTTGGAAATTCTCAAAGTGTATAAAACGTAATTCCTTTTTTTCTGCAGGGTGCTGATTGCGGACACGGAAAG
Source organism: Ascarosepion bandense (assembly GCA_037127315.1). NCBI lineage: Eukaryota > Metazoa > Mollusca > Cephalopoda > Sepiida > Sepiidae > Ascarosepion > Ascarosepion bandense. The sequence goes on along the minus strand of JBBBDQ010001862.1, from coordinate 2,220,395 downwards.
GAAACTACAAGACCTCATACAGAAAGTAGCAGTGGAGAGTGACAAGAAGGGACTACAAATAAACTTTAAGAAAACTGAGTGCATGGTCATCAGCAAAAGATACAACCCAAAATGCCAAATACAGGTGAGAGATAACAGAATCAAGCAAGTACAAAAAGTTAAGTACCTAGGAAGTGTTTTAACAGAAGATGGAAAGTGCGACACGGAGATCCGAAGGCGAATTGGCATGGCAAAGGACGCGTTCCAGAAGATGTGCAAAATACTAACAAACAGGAAAATCTCAATAGAAACGAAGAAAAGAGTGCTAGACTGCTACGTGATGTCAGTTCTTCAATACGGCTGTGAATGCTGGACAATATCATCGAAAATGAGGACAAAACTGGAAGCGGCCGAAATGTGGTTCTACAGAAGGATGCTACGGATATCGTGGACTGAGCATACAAGCAACGACGAGGTATTAGAAAGAATGGCAACAAAAGGAAATTGATGCAGAGCATCAGGAAGAGATAACTGAAGTTCCTGGGACATGCAATGAGGAAGGAGAGCCTGGAGAACCTGATAATGACTGGACAGATAGAAGGAAGGAGAGACAGAGGAAGGCAGTGGATAACATATTTGCAGGGTCTGATCAGGTGGATGACGGAACGGGGGTTGCCAGGAGCAACAGGAGCAAACATACTAAGAGCCACAAGGGATAGGGAGACGTGGAGAGCCATGATCGCCTACGTCCTGAAGGGACAGGGCACATAGAAGAAGAATTTTATTTTTTTGTTTGTTTAAATTATTCTTTTCTATTTTCTGTCTTATTTTGGTCATTTTGGGTTTTTTTCGTTCGTAAGTAAAACTTTATTTTCGAAGCTTTTAATAACATTTTTAAATATATTTAAAAACATATCACCCCAAGCCAGGCCGGACCATCACCAGAGTGTTACACAGAGAGAGAGAGGGGGGAGAAAGGGAGAGAGAGAAAGAGAGGGAGGGAATGAGAGAGGGGGGCAAATGGTTACAGGGGATGTAAAAGAAAAGATAAAAGATAAATGAAATTTCTTCTTCTTTTATGTGCCTTGTCTTTTCAGGAAGTAGGCGATCATGGTTTTCCACGTCTTCCTATTCCTTGTGGCTCTTAGCACGCTTTCTTCTGTTACACCACGCAACCCTCGTTCTGTCACCTACCTGCACAGGCTTTTCATATATATTCTCAGTTGCTTTCCCCTGCCTCTCCTTCCTTGTATCTGCCCTGTTAGTATCAGGTTCTCCAAGCCCTCCTTCGTTGCATGTCCCAGGAACTCCAGTTATCTTTTCCTGATGCTCAGTATTAATTTCCTTTTCGTTTCCATCATTTCCCGGACCTCATCATTGCTCACATGCTCCATCCATGATTTTTGCAGCATCCTTCTCTAGAACCACATTTCAGTTGCTTCAAGTTTTTCCTTCATCTTTGATGATATTGTCCAGCATTCACTGTCATATTCTATAACAGACATCACATAGCAATCCAGTACACTTTCCTTTGTTTTTAGCGAAATATTTCTGTCTTTTTTACTTCTAGAACGCCTCTTTTGCCACACCAATTCGCCTTCGGAACTCTGCGTTGTAATTTCCGTCTTCTGTTATAACACTTCTCAGGTATTTAAATTTTTGTACCCGCTTGATTTTAGTATCCCCGACCTGTATTTGGTATTTTTGGCTGCCCGTTTTACTGATGACCATGCATTTGGTTTTCTTTCAGTTTATTTGTATTCCTTTCTTGTCACCCTCTTCAGTTACCTTCTGTAGGAGGCCCTGTAGTTTCCTCTCTGTGTCTGCTATCAACACTGCATCATTTGCGTACCTTATGTTGTTCAAGTTGTGGCCTCCGATAACAAATCCTGGCATAGCATCTAGTGTCTTCAGAATAGTCTCGCTGTACAAGTTGAATAGATGAATAGAAAGGAGATAGAAAATAGCAACTGACATTGTATTTAAATTTTTTGAAGTTATAGCTATCGGGGTAGCAAATAAAGGGGAGGGAGTTCCTCAAACGGGAAGTGCGAGGAAAGCGTATAATTTTTGCTTATCAAAGCAGAATAAAAAAAAATAATTTTTTTATTTAAATATATTACGTTGTTTATTTGGATCTTTTTATTTTCACCAAATCTCTTTCAGGTATTTGAGTGATTGTTTGCACCTAAACTCTGGTGGAGCCTTGACCAAAATGGTTCCGTCCTCCTACTATGTCATAGGTTGCTGCTATTACCCCAAAATATAATTTCACTATTATCCATTACCCCAATGAACAAATACCTGTAATATAGGAAAAGAAGTAATTATATTTTCATACATCAAAAGCAGACAAAGTTAAGGGAAATTATTCAATACAATAGTGCCAATCTATAATAATCAGAGGTATAGTAGCTGTAACCTAGCCATGATTCTTAATGTGAGTGTTGAGCTTGTATTGTCTGTGCCAGTTTATTTATTCTTGGCTTTGTAACTGAAAGGGCTATTCGGGCGTTGCTTGTCACGTTGAGTCTGCTACGTTTCTTGGTCTTCATTCGAAGGACAGTAGAAAAAGCTTGTCACATTGATAAGTGGTTGAAAATCCCATGAGAATTTGTACTGGTATAGAGGTTAGTGTTGGTATATCCTGCAGACGAGAGATCCAAAAGGTGTTTAGACCAGACTTGGTCTCAAACAAAAGCTTCCATGCATTGTTCATTCTGAGTGTGAGAAATTTTTCTTTTGCTGGATAGTCCTCATCAGGGATGATATCTTCACTCACAAGATATGGATTTCTTACCCATTCATTGTTGGAATTATTCAAGTTTGGAAAGTACTTACGTAAGTTTTCCAAGAGGCCATTTAGGTGATCACTGATGACTGTCTTCATGTGGTTGAGTACGTCTTTTTTTTTTTAATCGTGTCACCCAAGCAAGGCATTCCACTGACACTATAGTGCAGGGGGAGAGTTGGATAGAGTGGGTGTGAGTTAATGTGTTAGGAGGTGTCTATTGACCTTACATTTAAACTCCTGGAGGTTGTAGCCGTCGGGGAAGCAAGCATGCGGTAGGGAATTCCACAGGCGGGAAGTGCGAGGAAAGAAACTGTTGGAGTAGAAATTGCGGTTACATTTCATCGGTCTCACTGTAAAAGGGTGGGACCTAGTTGCCAATCTAGTATCTCGTGCGAATTCACATCTAGGGGGCACCAGTGATTTGAGTTCGTCAGAGCAGAAGCCATGAAAGTATTTATAGAAGAGGCACAGGGAGGCCACGTCACGCCGTTGAGAGATACTGCAGGCGGTCAACCAAGTCGGTATCAATCACATTACAGATTCTTTGCTGTGTTTTGTCAAGAACCCCGAGTAGAATAGAAGGAGCACCCGACCAGCAGAATTAACTTTATCAAGGAAGGCATCCAATGCAGAAAACTGTGCAAAAATTCTTTTTCCATTACGTTTGGTGCATAGTTCCAATTTCCTACAAAATGAAGCAATATTTTCCTGACGTTCCCAAACCAAACATCCATGACCTCCAAAATATGGGCTCATTACTCCTCTGGGGTAATTTAACCCGGGGTTGGGAACCATCTAGCGCAAGAACATTAGTGGCGGACAGGCACACAAAGAAGAGGGCTGTGTATTACAACAGCTTTAAAGAGCACTATAAAAACATTAGAATATAAAAATATTACATATATATATATATATTATTGTGCAAGGTCTCTGCCTCTACAACTAGTCTAAAGCATGTTCCGGAAAGAACCCGAAATTAACACAAGCAACAGCTGCATCAACACCACCAAACGATGGTATTAGATGAGGTAGTTATGCAAATGATTATGTAGCTGACTGCCTCTAAATGACAGCATACATATTGCCACGATGATTGAAGGCAGCATAACGTTATCCTCGAAGTCGACATGAACCTTCTCAATTAAAATGACAGATTCTTTGTGATTATCAACACAAACTTCACCCCAGTATCGACCACATTACAATAAAAAACCCTTCTTACAAAAATAAAATTTATCAGTAAAACTGCTAAAAAAACCACAACCTTGGTGCTAAACATATATATATATATATATATATTATAAGCGTTTCACCCCGAGCAAGGCATGTCACTGCCACTACTGCGCAGGGGGCTACATAGAGTGGAGAAAGGATGATTAAATATAGGAAATGTCAGAGGGTGGGTGATAGGCAGGTAAGGATACAGAGAATGGGGGTTGGGTAGATGAGAGTGTTCTGAGAATAATTGGGAATTAGTGTGATAGGAGGTGTCTATTGACCCTACATTTAAACACCTGGAGATTGTAGCTGTCGAGAAGGCAGACTTGTGGAAGGGAGTTCCACAGGCGGGAAGCGCGAGAAAAGAAGCTGTTGGAGTAGAATTTACGGTTACATCTTATTTGTTTAACTGTAAAAGAGTGGGACCTAGTTGCTAATCTAGTATCTCGTGTAAATTCATGCTTAGGCGGCACCAGTGACCTAAGCTCATCGGAGCAGAAGCTATGAAAGTACCTGTAGAAGAGGCACAGGGAAGCCACATCACGCCTGTGAGAGAGTGGTTGCAGCCGGTCTGCCAAGTCAGTATCAACCACGTTACAGATCCTCCTTTGTATTTTTTTCAAGAAGCCCAAGGAGAGCAGCAGGCGCACCCGACCAGATATGGCAACAATATTCAATACACGGGCGGATGGTAGATTTGTATATGTGCAGAATAGATTCAGGTGGGATTCTAAACATATACTGTTAAATATAAGAGACAATGAATGCCTATTATGTTTAATCATGAGCCGTTCTAAACGTCGTATTTTGGCTTTAATTTCAGTTGAAAATTAAGACAAAAATTCTCCAAAATTTGGGTAATTTTTTATTAATTTGCTTCTAAGCTTTCGGCTCACATGAGCCATCTTCAGAGAGGTTATTTAGACGGTAACACAATAACATCCACCATCACCGACGACTGTATTTTGTGTTGACATAAAACTCCGCTAGGCAACAGCAATAGTTATCAAAAATAACAAACGCAGTTCTCAAATTTGCAATGCGGTTCTATGACGTCACACCGCGTGATATATATATATATATATATATAGAAAGAGAGAGAGAGAGAGAGAGAGTGAGAGAGAGAGAGACAGAAATAGATAGATAGATAAACAGAAAAAGATAACGCAAACAAGAAAGAAAGAAAAGTAATGAACCGCTAAAGATAGATAGATAGATAGATAGAGAGAGAGAGAGAGAGAGAGAGAGAGAGAGAGAGAGAGAGAGAGAAAGAGAAAAACTGATACCTCCCTAGACAGCTCGCTAGCTATGGTGATAGACAAATAAAGATAGACAGAGAGAGGAAAAGAAATGAACAGAGAGATAGTTTGATAGATGAACAGACTAACGGAAAAAGAGAGAAAGAAAATAACAGAACAAATAGAGAGATATAAGCTGATTGCTAGCTCGAGATAAAATATAAATGAATAGACTAAGATAGAGAGGGTGAAACAAGAAAGGAACAAATAGAGCGAGTAAAATAAAAGAAATGAATATATATATATATATATATATATATATATATATATATATATATATACAAAAGGCAAGATGTTTGTGTGTGTCTGTCTATCTGTCTGTCTGTCTGATTGTCTGTCTGTATGTTCTTTATACAAATCTACAATTTTTATCCGATTCTCACCAAACTTCACACAAATATATTTTACGCTTCCGGTCAGGTCATGGGCTACTTATTTTTTTCAATATCCTCTCGATATAGGAAATCAATACCCTGATATCCGATCAAGTCTGATCAAGATCAGGATTTCAGCCCTTTTATCATGGTTCTTGCTGCAGAATTTGCTCTAACTTGGTAAAATTATAGTTTATAATCTCAAACAGTAGTAGATCCTCTCAGACGACTCAGTATCGGAAATCGATAACCCCAATATTCTATCGAATCTGATGAATATGGCTCATTTTCTACAATTTGTTTCCCGATGGTTACGACAAGTTTTCATGGACTTACTTAGGTTAGTTTATCCTTGGAAACGGATATTGGGAAACGATATTGAAAATCAATATTCCTATATCCGATCGGCTCTGATCAAAATCAGGTTTTCAGCCCTTTTACTTTGGTTTTTGCATCGGGTTTTGCTCTAAGTATGTATAATTGTACTTCTTAATCTTAGCTATGACACCATACACTCAGATGACTTATTTAGCCTTCAAAATTCTTTGAAATCGATACCGGAAATCAAAATTTGACTCACAACCATTCATTTTTCTTTCAATGTACGGTTTCGCTGTGACTGAAAACAACTATTGATTTTTAGTCATTCGTGCCAACGTCCAAAGAATCTGAGCTCCAGGACGATGGATTAGTTTTAAAGGTTTCATTACACTCGAGAAACGCCGGGCTATACTGCTAGTTTTTTTTTTTTTTTTTTGTTGGTTGTTTTATTTTTATGGCAAATCAATTTCGACGGGTCATTTATTGCCAACTAAACTGTATTTATTTATTATTGGTAATAAATTTTTTCTTTCAACAATTTATTGTTGTTGTTATATAAGTTTTGTGTTTAGTAATACTTTTTTTCTTTTCGAGTAGCAAGATTCATTGAGATTTGTTTTTTTTTAGGGCAGAGTCCCCAATTCGTACCCTTGTTATTTAATCCATTACGGGAGGGAAGGTCGGATTAATACCTTTCCCAAGGGTACCAGTGCCTAAGTGAATGCTGTTATTCGAACTCGGCTCACCGATTTCTCTTTCCGAGGCGATATCCACTACACCACAACGTACATCCGTAACTACACGCTTACAGCACCTGGTATTCCCAGGCGGACACCCATCTAAGTACTGACAGGGCTCAACTTCGGTGATCGAGCGAGAACCGGTGTATTCAACGTGATAGGCCATAAGCCCTTATACTGCTAGTAGATGGATATTTGTAAAGGTTGATCGACACATAAACACTTTAAAGACATGTAAAATAAGAAGCTAACTTTGCGAGGAAGGAATAGTCGTAAGATAATTCCTTCCGTTCCCACGATAGAAATGCAATATTGATTAGTTGGTTTTGTGGCATATCAACCTCGGCGGGTCATTTATTGCCAACTATCTTTTATTGCTGGTAATAGCTTTTTCTTTCAACAATTTATTGTTGTTGTTTTTTTATATAAGTTTCGTGTCTAGTAATACTTTTTTCTTTTCGAGTATCAAGATTCATTGAGATTTGTTTTTAAGGGCCGGCTCCCCAAGTCCTACCCTGTTATTTAACCCATAACTGGAGGGAAGCGACGGATTAATACCTTTCGCAAAGGTACCAGTGCTTAATTTGAATGCAGGGTATTCACCTGGAATTCGAACTCGGCTCACCGATTTCTCTTTCCGAGCCGATATCCACTGCACCACAACGCACTTCCGTCACTAAACCCTTACAGCACTTGATATTCCCAAGCGGTCACCCATCTATGTACTGACCAGGCTCAACGTTGCTTAACTTCGGTGATCGTGCGAGAACCTGTGTATTCAACGTGATATGACCGTAAGCTAAGCAATATTGATATCGCAAAGATATATCGATATCTCAAACAGTGAGATATGAGAGATTTATCGATAAACACCTTTAACAACGTTATTTTAATAAGAATGATAATCGTTCAACTTTTGGACAGCAACACATTCCTGAAATTGTATTTCCACCATATTTATCGAATATTTATTTGGTGAGATGAATTCTTTTTTGTTTTTAAGACAAGTTTTGCTACTATAGATATAATTTTATAACAACATTTTATTGACATATTTTTATATTTTAAAGTAAAGAAAACACTCACATATAATTGAAAATAACCGCTAATATTAAAAATAAGTGAAATAAAATATATACTGGAACATAATACGAGACTCGATTAAAGACACGCTATGCTTACATCAGTCAGTTAAGTGCCATACGTGATACACATTACACTCGAAAGAGACATGACTGACTGGGCAGAAGATTATCCCGCAGTAGGTTGCCATTGCTTTCTGCGGTAGACTGGTTGCTGACCAAGGCTATAGAATCCAATCTGTCCTGTTATTTGTCTCATAACTAGATGGGGGAAGAGATTTATTATATTAAGTAATAATTAGTGGGTGATCAGTCTATTACATTAGAACAATAGAAAACTGATCCCCGAGTTTATGGCCATTAGAAGTAATCATGATTCCAACTATTTTATTCAGTCAGTCAGTCAGTTAAGTGCCATACATGATACACGCTTGGGCGATCATGTCTCGAAAGACTGGGAAGAAGATTATCCCGCAGTAGGTTGCTATGTATTATATTATTAAGTAGTAAGTAGCGGGGGATCAGTTTATTACTTCATAACAATAGATAACTGATCCCCCACTTTATGCCCAGTAGAAGTTGCAATTATGTTTTCAATCAGTCAGTCAGTTAAGTGCCATACGGGATACACGCTTGGGCGATCATGTCTCGAATGAAACATGACTGACTAGACAGAAGATTATCCCGCAGTAGGTTGCTATTGCTTTCTTGCGGTAGACTGGTTGCCAGCCAAGTTTATAGAACCGAATCTGTTTTATTTGATTCATAGCTAGACAGGGAAGAGATGTATTATATTATTAAGTATTATTTAGTGGGGGATCAGTGTATTACTTCATAACAATATAAAATTGATCCCCCACCTTATGACCAGGAGAAGCCTTAATCATGTTATCAACCGTCATATTCAGTCAGTCAGTTAAGTGCCATATGTGATACACGCTTTGGGCGATCATGTCTCGAAAGAGACAAGACTGACTGCGCAGAAGATTATCCAGCAGTAGGTTGCTATTACTTTTTCGTGGTAGACTGGTTGGCACACAAGGCTATAGAACCCAGTCTGCCCTATCATTTGACTGATAGCTAGAGGGGGAAGAGATGTATTATATTATTAAGTATAATTAGGGGGATCAGCTTATTACTTAATAATAATATAAAACTGATCCCCCACTTTATACTTAGCAAAAGGCTTAATCATGTTTTCAACAATTATATTTAGTCAGTCAGTTTAGAACTATATGTGATACACGCATTAGGCTATCATGTTTCGAAAGAGACATGACTGACTGGGCAGAAGATTATCCCGCAGTAGGTTGCCATTAATTTCTTGTGGTAGACTGGTTGCCAGACAAATCTATAGAACCTGTTATTTAATCCATAACTGGAGGGAAGAGACGGATTCCTAATGGTATTTGCGCGTAAGTGAATGCAAGGAATTCGACTGGAGTTCGAACTCGAATTCGAGGATGTGCGTTGTGGTACAGTGGATATCAGCTCGGAAGGAGAAAATCGGAAAATAAGCACTCAAAGATCAGAGTGAGTCTCTGGGTAAAATACTTCAAAAGCTTGAAGTATTTTTTTAAACTTCTCACCCCAAGCAAGGCATTCTACTGCAACTGTAGCACCGGGGGTTACATAGGGGAAAGTAATGAGAAAGAGGGGTTAATTATAGGAAATGTCAGCATGAGGGTAATAAACGGATGAGGATACAGAGGATGGGGGTAGAGTAGATGAAAAAAAAAACCTTCAGAGAATGGATGCGTGTTAGTGACATAGGAGATGTCTATTGACCATACATTTAAATTCCTGGAGATTGTAGATGTTGGGGAAGCAAGTAAATGGAAGAGAAATCCACAGGTTGGAAGTGCACGAAAGAGGCTGTTAGAGTAGAAATTGCGGTTACATTTTATCGGTTTCACTGTAAAACGGTGGGACTTAGTTGCTAATCTAGTAGCTCGTGTAAATTCATACCTAGAGGGCACCAGTGATCTAAGTTCATTGGAGCAGAAGCCGTGAAAGTATTTGTAGTAGAGGCACAGGGAAGCCACGTTACGCCGGTAAGACAACGACTGCAGCCGAGCAGCCAATTCGTTATATGTGAGTTAAATCTTTAATTGGATGACGGAACAGGGAGTGAGATATATGGTTAAAAGACAAATGTTACTAAAGAGCTACTAAAATGAAAGTTGTGGTGAGCCATAATCGCTCACGCTCAGAAGAGACACGGAATAAAGAAGTAAAATGATTTCACTTCCTCGTGTATATAGATAGATTTTCTGGGCTATATAAGTATATCTTCGACTTGTTCACGATATCTATCATTCCATGTGTTCATGTCCCTCCATTGTTTTCAGATCCGATCAAATTACTCGTCTCAGAACAAACAAAACAAATCCCATAAAAATACATCTTGGCTTTTAATTCCATTTGGACCCAAAGAAATATCCACATAAGTATCTTTCGTTGATGGAGATATCCTACATTGAATAGATTCAATTCCACTCTGTCTCAGAGTATTTTCTGGCTTCTCTCCTTTTCTTTGCAGTTGAAATGCCTGTTCTCGCATTCCATTCTTGGGAAAGATATCCGCTTTGATCAATTTCATAATGTGCAAAAATATCTGCATCGTCAGCTAATTGCCATTATTAGAATATCTATTGTTGGATTAATATGTTCTTCCTGAATTGATATTCCCTAACGACACCAGAAGCTACAATTATTCAAAGAATGTGTTACTACAGAAGTGATGTTTTTCCATCTCCACCTTACATCGGCAACTGTGAACAAAGACTGCCACATATACGATAAGACACACCTGCAGTCTGGATTATTTATTTATCTGAATTGAAAATATCTGCAAGTTCCCGGCGCTTTGAAGAACAATTGCTTTAGTGAAATCATTCAGTGATCTGCATTGTACAGCTTAACTATCTTTTTCAGGATTTTTAAAGACAAAAAATATTTTTTCGTTGGACGCGATTTTTAAGATAATAATGATTTTACTTAATCATTTCACCCCAAGCAAGGCGTTAACGCCACTGTTGTGCAGGGGGTTAGATAAGAGTGTTGAGGTATAAGGCAAGAGGACAGTGAAGACAAAGATGAACCAGCTACAGGGGGAGAAAGAGAAAGGGCAAGAGAAGTATGTGAACACAGTATTGAAGACAGTTGCGAAAGTAGAGAGAAAGGAAAAGAACAACATACACAAGGGTGATGTAGAAAGGACTGAATTCACGTGGATAAGAGATGGGAATTGACATTGCATTTAAATTCATTGAGGTTATTGGCAGATAGCTAGATTTGTTTTTTATGGCTTAACAGTTTGCATGATAATTACCGCCACTGATGCGCATGGGGCTACATAAGATTAAAAAGTTTAGACAGGAGGAGAGTGAAGTAAAAGACGAAACGGTTATAGGGGGTGTCAGGGAAAGGGCAAGATAAGGATGGGAACACAGGAGTGAAGACAGTTGCGAAGGTAGAGAGAAATGAAACGGCCAAGATACACGAGGTGATATAGAAAGAGCTGAAGTCAAGTGGTTAATAGATGGGTAATGACATTGCATTTAAATTCCTAGAGGTTGTAGCTGTCAGGAAAGCAAGTATATGGAAGGGAGTTCCACATGCGGAAAGAGCTGAAGTCAAGTGGTTAATAGATGGGTAATGACATTGCAGTTAAATTCCTGGAGGTTGTAGCTGTCAGGAAAGCAAGTATATGGAAGGGAGTTCCACATGCGGAAAGTGCGAGCAAAGAAGTTGATGGAGTAAAATTGTCGATTGGTCTAACTGTGAGTGGTTGGGACCTTGTTGCCAGGTAGCTCGAGTAAATTCTTGTAGAGGGGGGCGTCAGTAAGCTAATCTCGTCAGAACAGAAACCATAAAGATATTTATAAAAGAGACAGAGGGAATCCACGCCCCGGCGGTGAGAAAGTGGCTGGAGTCGAGCTGCCAAGTTGGGAAATATCACATTACAGATTCTGCTTTGGAGTCTGTCGAGAACACTGAGATGAATAGCAGGAGCACTTGACCATATATGATAGCAGTATTCTATGCCCACCTCTTTCTGAATAATCTGCACTTTTTCTTAAATTGCCATCCAAACGTCTTGAGATTTTCGTATAGGAACATCCGGCGCGAATGCTAAGGAGTACAGCATTCCGTTTCCAACTTTGGGGCGGACTGAATTGCGTCCTGGTACTCTTTTTTTCTTAACATAAACTAGAGTTATAACAGAAAATAACATGTATTCATACTTATGCGTGTCACTATATATATATATATATATATATATATATATATATATATACTGTAATGGTTGTTACAATGTTTTTAAATTCATAGTATCACTACACAAACATTTTTCATGTTTCGTACAAATACCTTTCGAAGAGGTTCTGATTTCTAAAAAATCACCTGAGGAAGAAGCTAAAAACATAATGGGCTGACTTCGAAACATGAAAAATTTTTGTGTAGTGATACTATGAATTTAAAATCATTGTAACAACCATCACAGTATAACGCTCTACATTTGTATCGAGCACTCTTTATAAAATTTAATGCATGAACAAAAGGTTAATAAACCTACGAGTTCAATAACTTAGTTACAATATATATATATATATATATATATATATATGAAAGTCGGCTCCCTGTGCAGGGCCCGGAAATTTTTCCCACCTGAATCTATTCTGCACATACACAAATCTACCATCCGCCCGTGTATTGAATATTGCTGCCATATCTGGTCGGGTGCCCCTGCTGCTCTGCTTGGGCTTCTTGACAAAATACAAAGGAGGATCTGTAACGTGGTTGATACTGACTTGGCAGACCGGCTGCAGCCGCTCTCACACCGGCGTGATGTGGCTTCCCTGTGCCTCTTCTATAAGTATTTTCATGTCTTCTGCTCCGATGAGCTTAGATCACTGGTGCCGCCTAAGCATGAATTTACACGAGATACTAGATTAGCAACTAGGTCCCACCCTTTTACAGTTAAACAAATAAGATGTAACCGTAAATTCTACTCCAACAGCTTCTTTTCTCGCGCTTCCCGCCTGTGGAACTCCCTTCCTCAAGTCTGATTTCCCGACAGCTACAATCTCCAGGTGTTTAAATGTAGGGTCAATAGACACCTCCTATCACACTAACTCCCAACTATTCTCAGAACACTCTCATCTACCCAACCCTCATTCTCAGTATCCTTACCCGCCTATCACCCACCCTCTGACATTTCCTATATTTAATCATCCTTTCTCCACTCTATGTAGCCCCCTGCGCAGTAGTGGCAGTGACATGCCTTGCTCGGGGTGAAACGCTTATATATATATATATATATATATATATATATATATATATATATATATATATATAGATAGATAGATAGATAGATAGATAGATGTCCTTTCCAAAAAATGAAAATGTTACTTCTTCCTTTCTCTTGCACTCTACTTACATCAAATGCGATATTACTGTTGCTTCTACTCAAATTCAGTTCCCGCCTTGGAAAACAACTATTGATACATTTATACGTCTTGTACGTTTTAACGACATTAACATTTTTGCAAGTCATTTTACTTTGATTGCTTCGTGCTCAACTATTACTATTGAAGCTTCTGTTGCAGTTGGTGTTGTTTCGGCATCCGGTAACATGCCCAATGCTAACTTGATGCCAATGATAGGTGTTTATTTTGAAAAAACAATGATCAGTGTTCAAGCCGAGATCAAATCGATGCCTTCGAATTACTGATTCTCATTTCAAATGCACATCTCTACTCGAATGGAATGTTCGGCAGCATCGTGTCGCTCTATCCGCTTTTCTTTAGCCTAATTCTCTTCAAATCTAATTTTAACTAACGTGAGATCTGTCAAAAACATCTTCTCTTTATTGCAATATATGTTCCTTAAGAACATGGCCGTTGTGATATCTGCGACTCTCCAGCGTTTATTGTAATCAATTCACAATGATTATTATAATTGCATTGCGTTGTGGTGCAGTGGATATCAACTCGGAACGACAAATCGGGAGCCGAGTTCGAATTCCAGTTGAATTCCTTGCATTCACTTACGTACAAATACCATTGGTAAAGGTAATAATCCGTCTCTTCCCCCCAGTTATGGGTTAAATAATAGGACAGATTGGGTCCTATAGCCTTGACTGGCGACCAGTCTACAACAGAAAGCAATGGCAATCTACTGCGGGATAATCTTCTGCCCAGTCACTCATGTCACTTTCGTGACATGATCGCCCAAGTGTGTATCCCGTATAGCACTTAACTGACTAACTGAATATAATAGTTGAAAACATGATTAAGGCTTCTACTAGTGATAAAGTTGGCGAACAGTTATATATTGTTATGAAGTAAGAAACTGATCCCCCACTAATTATTACCTAATAATATAATTCATCTTCTCCTTTTAGCTATGGGTCAAATAACAGGACAGATTGTTTCCAGTAGCATTGGCTGGCAATCAGTCTACCACAGAAAGCAATGGCAACCTACTGCGGGATAATCTTCTACCCAGTTAGTCATGTCTCTTTCGAGACATGATCTCCCAAAGCGTGTAACTGAATAACTGATTATAATTTTAAATAGTACCAATTGTTAAATGCATTTATAATAGTCAAGGATACTACAGAATATGCCGTAGGTTTGTAGTAAAATTACGAATATAAAATTAGACAGAAATTAGTCAAAATTACACTAGTCCATTTATCACAGTTTCTCCAAACACTGCGAGTTCTATCTTACGGAACACTAGGGTCCCGAGGAACACCGTTTGGGAAACTCTTATTTAAAGTAACCATAAATCATCCTTTCTTTCTATGCAGATTATTTTATATGAAAGCGGTTAAATTTTGTATCGATTTGACTCCCCTTTTTTTTTTTAATCATTTCACCCCAAGCAAGGCATTCCATTGCCACTCCTGCGCAGGCAGTTACATAGTGGAAAGTGATGAGAAAGAATGGTTAGGGTGTTACACAGGGAAAAGTGACGTGAAGGAGTGGTTAGGGTGTTACATAGGGGAAAGTGACGTGAAAGAGTGGTTAGGGTGTTACACAGGGGAAATTGATGAGAAAGAGTGGTTAGGGTGTTACATAGGGGAAAGTGATGAGAAAGAGTGGTTAGGGGGTTACACAGGGGAAAGTGACGTGAAAGAGTGGTTAGGGTGTTACATAGGGGAAAGTGATGAGAAAGAGTGGTTAGGGGGTTACACAGGGGAAAGTGACGTGAAAGAGTGGTTAGGGTGTTACACAGGGGAAATTGATGAGAAAGAGTGGTTAGGGTGTTACACAGGGGAAAGTGATGAGAAAGAGTGGTTAGGGGGTTACACAGGGGAAAGTGACGTGAAAGAGTGGTTAGGGTGTTACATAGGGGAAAGTGATGAGAAAGAGTGGTTAGGGGGTTACATAGGGGAAAGTGATGAGAAAGAGTGATTAGGGGGTTACATAGGGAAAGTGATGTTCTGAAAGAGTGGTTAGGGGTTACATAGGGGAAAGGTGATGATAAAGAAAAGGGTGGTTAGGGGGTTACATAGGGGAAAGTGATGAAAAAGAAAAGAGTTGGTTAGGGGGTTACACAGGGGAAAGTGACGTGAAAGAGTGGTTAGGGGGTTACATAAAGGGGAAAGTGATGAGAAAGAGTGGTTAGGGGGTTACACAGGGGAAAGTGACGTGAAAGAGTGGTTAGGGGGTTACATAGGGGAAAGTGATGAGAAAAGAGTGGTGAGGGGGTTACACAGGGGGAAAGTGACGTGAAAGAGTGGTTAGGGGGTTACATAGGGGCAAGGGAAAGTGATGAGAAAGAGTGGTTAGGGGGTTACACAGGGGTAAAGAAAGTGACGTGAAAGAGTCGTTAGGGTGTTGGCATAGGGGAAATTGATGAGAAAGAGTGGTTAGGGGGTTTATATAGGGGCAAAGTGATGAAAGAAAGTGGGTTAGGGGGAGGGTTACACAGGGGAAAGTGACGTGGAAAGAGTGGTTAGGGGGTTACATAGGGGAAAGGAAAGTGATGAGAAAGAGTGGTTAGGGGTTACATAGGGGAAAGTGATGAAAAGTGGACAGTGGTTAGGGGGTTGCTACAGGGAAAGACGTGAAACGTGAAAGTGGTTGGTTAGGGGGTTACATAGGGGAAAGTGATTAAGAAAGGAGGGTTAGGGGTTAGGGAACCCATAGGGGGAAAATGGTGAGAAAGAGTGGTTGGAGGGAGTTACACAGGGGAAAAGTGACGTGAAAGAGTGGTTAGGGGGAGTTACATAGGGGAAAGTGATGAGAAAGAGTGGTTAGGGTTAGAAGTTTGGGGGAAAGTGACGTCAGAAAGAGTGGTTGAGGGTATTACCCATAGGGGAAAGTGAAGTGAGGAAAAGAGGTTAGGGGTTACGGGGTTACAGGGGAAAAGTGACGTGAAAGAGTGGTTAGGGTATGTTTACATAGGGGAAATTGATGTGAAAAGAGTGGTTAGGGGGTTACATACAGGGGAAAGTGATGAGAAAAGAGTGGTTAGGGTGTTACATAGGGAAAAGTGATTAGAAAGAGTGGTTAGGGGTTAAGTTCATAGGGAAAGTGATGAAAGAAAGAGTGGTTAGGGGGTTGCTACAGGGGAAAGTGACGTGAAAGAGTGGTTAGGGGGAGTTACATAGGGGAAAGTGATGAGAAAGAGTGGTTAGGGGGTTATATAGGGGGAAAGTGATGAAAAGAAAGTGGTTATAGGGTGTTACATAGGGGAAAGAGTGATGAGAAAGAGTGGTTAGGGGTTAGGGGGTTACAGGGGAAAGTGACGGTGAAAGAGTGGTTAGGGTGTTACATGGGGGAAAGTGACGTGAAAGAGTGGTTAGGGTTTGTTACACAGAGGGAAAGTGATGAGAAAGAGTGGTGAGGGGGTTACACAGGGGGGAAAGTGACGTGAAAGAGTGGTTAGGAGGTTACATGAGGGGGAAAGAAGTGACGTGAAAGAGTGGTTAGGGTGTTACATAGGGGAAAGTGACGTGAAAAGAGTGGTTTAGGGTGTTACACAGGAAAGGTGATGATGAAAAAGAGTGGTTAGGGGGTTACATAGGGGAAAGTGATGAAGAAAGAGTGGTTAGGGGGTTACCTCAGGGGGAAAGTGACGTGAAAAGAGTAGGTTAGGGTGTTACATAGGGGAAAGTGATGAGAAAAGAGTGGTTAGGGGGGTTACACAGGGGAAAGTGACGTGAAAGAGTGGTTAGGGTGTTACACAGGGGAAATTGATGAGAAAGAGTGGTTAGGGGGTTACATAGGGGAAAGTGATGAGAAAGAGTGGTTAGGGGGTTACACAGGGGAAAGTGACGTGAAAGAGTGGTTAGGAGGTTACATAGGGGAAAGTGACGTGAAAGAGTGGTTAGGGTGTTACATAGGGGAAAGTGACGTGAAAGAGTGGTTAGGGTGTTACACAGAGGAAAGTGATGAGAAAGAGTGGTTATATATAGGAAATCTCCGAAGGAGGGTGATAGACGTGTAAGGATACCGACGATGAGGGTTGGGTAGATGGGAAGAGCGTTTGAGAGAATGGATGCGAGTTAGTGTGTTAGGAGGTGTCTATTGATCTTACATTTAAACTCCTGGAGATTGTAGCTGTCAGGGAAGCAAGCATGTAGAAGGGAATTCCACAGGCGGGAAGTGCGAGAAAAGAAGCTGTTGGAGTAGAAATTGCGGTTACATTTTATCGGTTTCACTGTAAAATGGTGGGACCTAGTTGCTAATCTAATATCTAGTGCAAATTCGTACCTAGGGGGCACCAGTGATCTAAGTTCATCAGTGCTGAAGCCGTGAAAGTATTTATAGAAGAGGCACAGGGAAGCCACGTCACACCGGTGAGAGAGTGACTGCAGCCGGTCTGCCAAGTCGGTATCGATCACATTACAGACTCTCCGTTGTATTTTGTCAAGAACCCCGAGGAGAAAATCAGTTTTGTTTAGACTCATATCAAAATATATATAAATTCATATGTTTTTTCAAATGAAGCAACAAAAGTTATTCGCTCTATCAACAAAAATATTTGGTCATATTCTTTCGAAGATTTTATTGATTATTGATTGATATTTTTTACGGATTATCGACCTTTCGCAGGTTATTTAATACCAGAAATATGTTTAAATAATAAAACCATTTGAGAGATGATAATGATTTACTTATACAAGTCGTACTAATTAACCTGTAGCAGGGGGAAGGAATGGTGAATAATCGGGCCTAAATACAGAGAACTGGACTGAAATTTGAACTCGACTTATTGAATTCTTATTTTGAGTCATTATCCATTACGCCACTTACAAAAAAATAATTCAAGCTTACAGCATCAGGTTTTTCTATGCGGTCACTAATTAACCAGAATCGACGTTGCTTAACTTTTGTGACATTACGAGAACCAGTGTTACTGCAGCGGATGAGAAATTAATTAAAATCAACCTTCTTTTTCACTTTTATTTTAGCTGGGACCCTAACAAGTGCTACCTCTCCGGGTCAGGGTGGATCTGGGAACAACAGCAATTAAGAGATGGTTCCATGCTCCTCACAACCTTCCAATCAGAGGCCTTGCTGCTGGATGCATTTTGCCGTCATGCCCAGGACCAGAATAACAATGAAGAAGACACCTAGAACCATAAAAGATGAAAATTATATGTCCATTTTAACGTTACAAATGATTTCTTTCTTCCTTTCTTCTCATCCTTTTCTATTTCTCTTATTTATTCATTGTTACTTTCATTTCATTAACGCCGATAAAATTATCGCTTCTAATATTTTCTCATGATTTTTGTTTTCCTCTTATTATTATGTCGGCTTTTTTCCTTTTCTCCCAAAAAGCAAACTTTCTGATAATAACATTTACTCCTGTCTTTCCTCGAAACTGAATGGCCCATTATTTATCTGAGGAAGTGGCACATTATAACACACATGCTAACTAATCGAGAAACAAGATTAATGGTAGTGTAGGTATAGAGAAGGCGATTATCTCATTTTGGCCAAGGTAGTCTCATGGGTCCACAATAACGTGTGAAATCCTGGGTTTCCCAAATAGAAAAAGGATTGGCAATGTGCTTAAAAAATTCGAAACCAGATTTCGCAAGTAGGTGTTAAATTGATTTTTGACCAATAGGAACGACTTGCAAGACTTGAGAACTTCGCGAGCAATTACAAAAATCTGAATACTATAAAAGGTCCCGGTCAGCGTCAATCAAAGAGTCACAGATAGGAGCCGGGAGACGAAACAACTAAAATGTAACTTCAACTTCAAATCGACCCGGAGATAAGGTCGCACCTTGTTCTCTTTCTCCTAATCTCTTTCCACAACTACTGCTACGAACATTTTTTACGAACTCTACCCTTAAGCTCTTAATGTTTCTAACTGCACCTTAATTTCTACAACTTGTGTTATTCTTTCCTTTTAATAAATTTCTATTTTAAAATGCAAAATGTATATTTTATTCTTACACTATTCCACACTATTCCATCCTGCCGACAACCAACCTTCTGGTGATAATTCTGGATAAAACTTGTAAGCCGTAGGGTGTTTGGTTAAGTCTGACACAAGGCCGAATCAAAAAAACATTGACAAGCGCCATACGCTACACTACAACACCTGTGTATTGGAAGTCATTCTATCTTACGTCACCTCATATTCTTAAGCTTTTACTTATCTAGGTACTAACCAGGGTCGGTGTTGCTTAACTTGTACGTGAACCTGTGTTTCAAGGTGATAATGAGCATAAGCCACTTTCCCTCAGGCAGATCAAATTCTGTTAGTACTGCAAATCGTTGATGAAAAACATTTCAAATTTTATGGCTTCGGTTTATAACCCGGATGTTCATTTCATTAGCATATCATTGCGAAAGGTGTCAATCCGTCCCTCCACTTAATTCTAGCAGAACAGACTTGAGTGGATTGTCATTCTAGAATGACTATTAGGAATTCAGAACAATCCCGGCTGCAAAGGTCAGTGCTGGCGGAACCAAGGGAGGCGACTCCTCGGAATGCTTTCCATGGAAACAGTGACAGCCTAGCGAGATGTGTGACATTTCATTGGAGAGATAGTTGATTTTCTAAGCGCCGCTTAGATGTGGCACATGGCCGAAAGTGTAAGACAGCCATCACTACTCAGTTGTAACTGGTTCTAGCGAGACAAGCTTGTTAACCATTACACCACGCCGAGGTGCCTACGGATAGATAGATAGATAGATAGATAGATAGATAGATAGATAGATAGATGATTTACTAAGCGCCGCTTAGATGTGGCACAAGGCCGAAAATATGGGGGACCCAGTGAAGATCGAACTCAGTAAAGGTTCTAGCGGGACAAGCTTTCTAACACTAAGGTCTTTCTAACACTACGTAGAGGTGCCTACGGATAGATTGATAGATAGATAGATAGATAGAGAGAGAGAGATGGGCAGAGTGATAGATAGATATATATCTGTATAGCTATATATATATATGTTTGTAGTAATATATATATATATATATATATATATATATATGTGTGTGTGTGTGTGTGTGTGTGTGTTTTATGTATTTATATATATTTGAAGTAATATATATGTATATATACGTTTGTAGTAACTTACTTTTTCTAAAAATGATCGATACTAATTGGAGTAATATTTATTGTAATATTTCACTGCCTGATGAGGTACTAATAAGTAGTACCGAAACACAACAGCTCTTGTGTTGCAGTCAACAATGTTTTATTATCAATACTTATAATTAATATTACTATATATATATATATATATATATATATATATATATAACCGCTGTGTACTTGTCTAATTTAATTATGGTAAAAATCTAAATAATTAAATAATCAATATATATATATATATATATATATATATATATATATGGTAATTACTATAATAATAATAATAACATACTGAAACTCAGTATCTATAAAGTTTTGGTGTTAAACCTCAATCACCAGGCAGCAAAATGTTTTCAATTTACTTGGCAATATATAAATATAAGGTGACTTAAAAAATAAAATAGAAGTAAAACATAAAATTAAATAACAACATAACAATAAAGAGGTCATCCAACGAGATTAATTAATTGGGGTCGGTAGGTTATGACATTTTAAAGAACAGTGTGCGTAAGACTCAAAGACAGTAGTGTTTTAATGTTTTGCTACAGAAATGCAGATATGTCAAAATATTTAAACCGGAAAAAAGCGAAAAAGATAAAGAAAAAAAAAGTGTAATGGAAAAAAGGACAGAAGAAAAAGAAAAGAGAAAGACTAAGTCGATATAAAAATTGGAACAATAATAAAATAAATAAAGAAATGAAAATCAAAAAACAAGATAAAGTATAAGAAGAATATAAGATATGAAAATTAAAATTAACATATTTTCTTTAGGGGATTTGTTAATTAGTACAAATAAAAATGACAGTAATGAAAAAGGTTACCAGTTAAATAATCTAAAATTTAAGAAAAAGTAGTAAAAATACTAAAATAAAATTAAGATATTTTCAGCTATATTTAAGAGTATGGAAAATTCTATGGTAATAAAAATTAGTAGTTTCATTAATTTTATTCAATAAGTCAGTTTTTTTGGCACTTTTATCATATTGATTTTTTTCTCGTAATACAGTTTAACGTTAATAGCACGATCGTGTGAAACAAATTCGTAATGCAGAACTCTTTGGAAACTTCACAAGATAGGGATCAAGATTTTTGTTTCCTTCCTCTTCCTCAGTGATTCCGTATTTTTTGCCAACCTATTATGGAGATTATCTAGGTTAAATATTTGGAAAGGAACCATCCTCTAAATATACTAACAAAAAAATAAAAGACGAGAATTTAACAAAGAATATTTGTCCATTTTCATAGCCAGTGACAATACTTCAAAATATTTTGTCACCAAAAACAAAGTTAAATATTGTGCAAACATATAAGTTGTAATAATTGTTCAGGGTTGCATTTTTTTATGTTTACCCTATTTACTTGCGGATTCAGTCAGTTAAGTGCCATACGTGATACAAGCTTGGGCGATCATGTCTCGAAAGAGACATGACTGACTGGGCAGAAGATTATCCCGCAGTAGGTTGCCATTGCTTTCTGCGGTAGACTGGTTGCCGACCAAGGCTATAGAACCCAATCTGTCCTGCTATTTAACCCATAACTGGAAGGAAGAGACGGATTAATACATTTCCCAAGGGTATTTGCGCGTAAGTGAATAAAATGGATTCAGCTGGAATTCGAACTCGGCTCCCCGGTTTCTCGTTCCGAGCCGATATCCACTGTACCACAACGCACATCCTCTTGCGGATTACTGTCCCTATTATTGCTGCTATCACCAAGCCTCGGCGATTGTTCCCTATTCCTGGTTTTTAACCAGGTATATGTCGATCCAGAATTATCACATAAAAAGAATAGCCCCAATGGATTAAAATGTTGTCCAGTAAATTGGAAATAATAGAAATTATAGGTTCAGTCTTTGGGGCAGGCTGTGTGTACTCAGTGAAAACTGGGAAAGAAATAACAGAGCAATACTAATAAAAGAACTCGAGGAGGTATTCCTAGATATGGGCAGTAGAACAAGAACAATATATCCGTGATATCGTGTTGAGAAATTCGAAATTCCTTGTGGTTACTTGGATTGATATACACATGGTTGTGTGGGGTTACAGAACACTCGGAATAAAAGGGAGAATTTAATGCAGGATATCCTGTCAACAAAATACAACACAAATTTCAAGAAAACACAGTCAGTCAGTTAAGTGCCATACGTGATACACGCTTGGGCGATCATGTCTCGAAAGAGACATGACTGACTGGGCAGAAGATTATCCCGCAGTAGGTTGCCATTGCTTTCTGCGATAGACTGGCTGCCGACCAAGGCTATAGAACCCAATCTGTCCTATTATTTACCCATAACTGGAGGGAAGAGACGGATTAATACCTTTCCCAAGGGTATTTGCGCGTAAGTGAATGCAAGAAATTCAACTAAACACAACGCATTAGAAAATTAGAAAATAGTATATTTAACAACATATATACAGAATAAATAATTTGTATATTTCTTTTGTATATTTTGTTTTATAGAAAATTGACTTTTAAATTTAAGCGAATGTTGGCTGAACAGAATGTGTCTATATTTTGCTGTCTGTAATTCAACCGAGTAGTAGAACAATGTTACGTTGTTTCTTTTTTTATGTGACCGCCGCTAAGTAGGTGGAAAAGGAAAGGGTTTATCAATTTAAGGGGAAAAAGTGTGTGAGTGAGAAATAACCGGAGAGAGGGTAAGGGTCAAACAGAGATAGTACTAATTAGCAGAATGTGTGTCTGTAAAAAGATTAATCAGTCTGCTTCACTAATAAAGTCTGTGTTCCTTCTCCTTTCAGGCTGGCGAGAGATGTTTTATGAACAGTTGAAGATGTCGTTGATGTCGTTGTTGTTGTTTTCCTTTCCTTCTTCTTCTCTTTTTTTATTGGTTTAGTCAACGACGGATCTGTCTGTCGGTTCTCTGGCCTCTCTGATCTCTGCGCCTTTCTGACTCTTGACCGGACACGGGCGTAGATAAGTAGTAGATTTCAGCCATGTGACCGGCTGTCAGACGCACCTTCTTCTTTAGATATGAAAAACGTTTGACTGACGTTGTAATATGATTTTTTTTATTTCTTATTCAATTAGGATTCAGAATTTTTCTTTAAACACTGATGTGTGAAATTTGCCTGAGTTGTTTTTTTTTTTTTCAAGAAATTTTTTATTTGTTTGAATCCAATTTTGAGGGTAGGTAATTTTACTTTGTGTGTTTTAATTAACTGTTAGATGATATAGGATTGGTATCCTGTAGTTGAAACCGGAAGGCACAGTGGCCGAAACATGTGATAGCAACAAATATGACGAAAATATATACCAATGCAAATATTAACTTCTCTTTATTGAAATTTAGACAGAAAAATAGCTTTATAAAATGAATAATTAAAATACTGCTTAAAATATCTTAAAAAACTACAACAGTCAAAAGAGTGTTTTGATATACACCTGTATATACTCAAGAACAAAAATTTACATAATTTATAAACCGATTATTATTGAGCGACTATAAGAAAAGATGTAAAACAAAATAACGATTTCAAATACGATTAGACCAAGATATAAATAATGGTAAGTGCACTTATCTGAAGGGACTCATAGTCTTCGGAAAGACACACAGGGGAATTTAATTCCTGAAATAGCATAAAGAAATATGTCTAGAATAGGATTCTAAAGTTATGGAGTGATAAGGCGAAATGTAGCATCTTTTCATCTAATGAATGGCCGTGAAAGTCTTCTGCTCAAGCAAAATATAAGTCTGACTTCAAAAGGAACGGGGAAACCATTTCACTATATTATCTAATGATGATGATAATATATAACCATTTTCTTATGAGGAAACATTCTCATTTTGTTGACCAAACAACTGGTACTAATGTTGTTCAAATTGTATAAAATCTTTTTATCAATATTTTTTTCAGAAAAAATCCACTAACTGATATCGCCCTTTCCAGTGTTGGCAGAGGCTTCCTTCCTAGTTTTTTGTTTGCAGTAGTGTAAAACATCCACATCTTGACCATGCCATTTTATTTGTCGATGTTAAAAACAGTTTCGCGATGTGGTTTCTGCTATTTGGTACAATTCGTTGAGAGTCCGTAGCACCCGTCTAAAAGGTCAAAGAATGATATTCCTTCAAACGTTTTAAGAATTTTTCTGATATTAGATGTTTTGAACAGGTTTGACGTCTCGCATGACATCCATATTAAAAACTCAGGGTTATTTAAGAACGTGATTCGAGATTTCGGTTAGGGTTTTGGATTTGTAGGAATTTACAGTGTTCTGCGAGGCTTCCATTGACGGAGCCTATTTTAATTCTTAATTTCTCTTTCTCATTTACTTAATCTGTCATATATCTCCGAACAGGTTTGGCGTCTCGCATGACATCCATATTAAAAACTCAGGGTTATTTAAGAACGTGATTCGAGATTTCGGTTAGGGTTTTGGATTTGTAGGAATTTACAGTGTTCTGCGAGGCTTCCATTGACGGAGCCTATTTTAATTCTTAATTTCTCTTTCTCATTTACTTAATCTGTCATATATCTCCGAACAGGTTTGGCGTCTCGCATGACATCCATATTAAAAACTCAGGGTTATTTAAGAACGTGATTCGAGATTTCGGTTAGGGTTTTGGATTTGTAGGAATTTACAGTGTTCTGCGAGGCTTCCATTGACGGAGCCTATTTTAATTCTTAATTTCTCTTTCTCATTTACTTAATCTGTCATATATCTCCGAACAGGTTTGGCGTCTCGCATGACATCCATATTAAAAACTCAGGGTTATTTAAGAACGTGATTCGAGATTTCGGTTAGGGTTTTGGATTTGTAGGAATTTACAGTGTTCTGCGAGGCTTCCATTGACGGAGCCTATTTTAATTCTTAATTTCTCTTTCTCATTTACTTAATCTGTCATATATCTCCGAACAGGTTTGGCGTCTCGCATGACATCCATATTAAAAACTCAGGGTTATTTAAGAACGTGATTCGAGATTTCGGTTAGGGTTTTGGATTTGTAGGAATTTACAGTGTTCTGCGAGGCTTCCATTGACGGAGCCTATTTTAATTCTTAATTTCTCTTTCTCATTTACTTAATCTGTCATATATCTCCGAACAGGTTTGGCGTCTCGCATGACATCCATATTAAAAACTCAGGGTTATTTAAGAACGTGATTCGAGATTTCGGTTAGGGTTTTGGATTTGTAGGAATTTACAGTGTTCTGCGAGGCTTCCATTGACGGAGCCTATTTTAATTCTTAATTTCTCTTTCTCATTTACTTAATCTGTCATATATCTCCGAACAGGTTTGGCGTCTCGCATGACATCCATATTAAAAACTCAGGGTTATTTAAGAACGTGATTCGAGATTTCGGTTAGGGTTTTGGATTTGTAGAAATTTACAGTGTTCTGCGAGGCTTTCATTGACGGAGCCTATTTTAATTCTTAATTTCTCTTTCTCATTTACTTAATCTGTCATATATCTCCGAAAAGGTTTGGCGTAAAGAATGATATTCATATGAAAGTCCCGATTTGATGGAGTTATTTAAGAACACGATTCGATTTTTTAGGTTAGTGTTTTTGATTTCTATGATAATTTTAGTTACTAAATTTGTTGTAACTAGCCTATGTGCTCGGGGTAGAAATTAACAGGTAATAAAGCATAAAAAATCGTGGAGAGGCATAAATCCGAATGAATATTTATATGATGAGACATAGAACTTTAATAAAAGATCTTTTTCAAAACGGCTTCTTTTCTGAAGATGATTAAAATAGAAACATCTGTCGTAGAAGTGAACGTTTTTGGATGTCAAAAGCGCCAGCAAATATTTACATGTTATTAGTAATTGCTTTGAGAATGATTGCTTTTAGTTTAGGCACGGTAATGGCATAGGAAGCCGGGGAGCCGAGTTCGAATTCCAGTTGAATCTATTGTATTCACTTACGCACAAATACCCCTGGGACAGGTATTAATCCGTCTCTTCCTTCCAGTTATGGGTTAAATAGCAGGACAGATTTGATTCTATAGCCTTGGTCGGCAACCAGTCTTCCGCAGAAAGCAATGGCAACCTACTGCGGGATAATCTTCTGCCCAGTCAGTTATGTCTCTTTCGAGACATGATCGCCCAAGCGTGTATCACGTATGGCACTTAACTGACTAAATGGCATAGACCCAAAGCAACCCTCTCTCTCTCTCTCTCTCTCTCTCTCTGTGTGTGTCTCTCTCTCTCTCTCTCTATATATATATATATATATATATCCGAGTGAGTATAGAATGAGGAGAGAAAAAAGGAAATTTTTTTCCGCCCAAACAAATTTAAAACAAGCACAGGATCAAAGTAAATACATGAATTAGGTCCACTAATAGCAGACATCAACCAATTAAATGATAGCCAACCATAAAAGTGACCACTCAACAGCGCATTCTTAGAAATCCTAACCAAAAGATATACCCGACCGATAAAAAGATAAAACATACATTCCAACAGATAATACCATTAATCAAAAATTTCACACTTACACACCAAATTCCTCAAAAGTCTAACGATCAAAACGAGACATTCACTTAATTACTAATAACCCCAACCAACCCCAACGACTACAACGAACCAAATATGAACAGAGAATGATTCCAAACCTTTATTTCCCACGAAGAAGTGTTTAAATCGAAACACTGAAACAAACATATGATTGTATGGAAGAGGACATATATAGAAGAAATTATGTACATGTTGTAAAACATAATTTATAATATATATATATATATATATATATATATATATATAGGAAAAAACTACTAAAACGTTGTAAGTTTAAAAATGTATTTTTTTGACAGTATTTATTTATTTCTATTATATATATATATATATATATATATATATATTTGATATTTCATACCGGTCTCGGCCTCTCATCAGAAACAAATTATTTTAAAAGTTAAACTAGGAGCGTTCGTCGTGAGGAGCGTCTTTCGCGAGATGTTTATATCACGTGACGTAGGAAGCGATAAAGTTTTTGGATATTTTTCAAACGTAAACTTAACTGTAATAATATTTTAAATGATGTTTTCAAGAAATCATTTTTAAGTGTATCTAAAAAAATGTTTAACTATTGAAATATTTATAAAGATTCAAAATACCTAAGTCCCTATTTAACCCTAGCCTATATGTATTTAATTTTAAAATCCAGTATTTTTCTAATGGTATCACTCCGAGCAAGGCGGTAAAGCCATTGATTTGCAGGGGGCTACATAAGAGTAAAAAGATTAGATAGGAGAGAGTGAAGAGAGTGAAAAGAAATAGGAACCAGTTAGAAAGAAGCAAGAAAAGGATGGGAAAAGACGTGTGATGACAGTTGCAAAGGTGGAGAGAAAGGAAAAGATATACAGGGTGGCGTAGAAAGAACTAGAGTCAAGTGGTTAAGAGATGGGTATTGAGATTGAATTTAAATTCCTGGAGGTTGTAGCCGTCAGGAAAGCAAGAATATGAAAGCGAGTTCCACAGGCGGGAAGTGCGAGAAAAGAAGCTGAACGAGTAGAATTGTCGTCTGCATTTGGTTGATCTAACTGTGAATGGGTGAGACCCAGTTACCAGTCGGTTTGCACGAGTAAACACCTGTTACAGTGGCACCAGTGACTTAAGATTGTTGGAGTAGAAGCCATGAAAGTATTTATAGAACAGACAGAGGGAAGCTACATCCTGTCGATGGGGAAGTGGCTAGAGTCGAGCCGCAATGACATTACTTGACATTCTCCATTAGAGCCTGTCAAGAACACTGAGATGAACAGTAGGGGCGCCTTACCATATATGACGTCAGTACTCCATGCACAGACGAATGGTTGGTTTGTATATATACATGATGGATTCAGGCTGGAAAATCCTTCCTAACAAAGGATTTAGCTATTGACTCATATATATATATATATATATATATATATATATAGTCATGCAGTCATCCGCAGACAGATCTGTTTCGATGTACCACAGCTCATCAGTACAGTTAGGCATCCGATTGCTTCTAGCAAGTCTTGAAACCGGACGCTGGGTAGAAGGCGGTCGAACTGATATCTGCTGCCTTGGCATATTAGCTATTGAAATATAGTCGGTTGAATACGTAAATGTGATCCTACAATGCATAGAAATGAGAGAGGAGGACGTGATTGCCGAGCTGATCGTTTCTATGGATGTATAATGCAACAAATAATCAAACAACAGCTTCTTAAAGGAAATCAGAGGAAAACGGCAGAATCATTTCTATTTTTGAAGAAAACGTCGTATCCTTTACATTCCTTAATAGTAAGGTTTTGAATACTACAATTTAAAAAGAAAATTATGGTACGACTAGGCATGGAATCCCGAGGTGTCTTTGTTCTTTCGTGTAGGCTTTCTCTGATTCCACTATGTACCTTAGGTTCATCTTTTATCCGAGAATTTAATTCCTTCTTTGCTGGTTGCTCCATTTATAATGATAGCGTTGATGACTAAATTCGCTATATATATATATATATATATATATATAGTAATCTACAAGTATATATACATATATTCGTGCCGAATTTCGCACATTTTCGTAAAAAACATTTATTATAATCAGGGCTGCAGAAATAAATATATATACTGTTTGATCACAAACAGAATATCTACTTAAATACGAGTATCTATCAAAAATAATGTTCAAACAAATCTTTTCAAATTGTCGGTTGTTTATAACCAAGTTTCGTTAATCTTCGTTAATTTCCGTAATATAAAACAGAAAATCTACTTAAATACGAGTATCGATCAAAAATAATGTTCAAACAAATAATTTCAAATTGTCGGTTGTTTATAACCAAGTTTCGTTAATCTTCGTTAATTTCCGTAATATAAAACAGAAAATCTACTTAAATACGAGTATCGATCAAAAATAATGTTCAAGCAAATCATTTCAAATTGTCGGTTGTTTATAACCAGTTTCGTTAATCTTCGTTAATTTCCGTAATATAAAACAGAAAATCTACTTAAATACGA
The DNA here is from genome assembly GCA_037127315.1 of Ascarosepion bandense. Lineage (NCBI taxonomy): Eukaryota > Metazoa > Mollusca > Cephalopoda > Sepiida > Sepiidae > Ascarosepion > Ascarosepion bandense. The sequence continues at coordinate 2,191,052 of JBBBDQ010001862.1, read as the reverse complement.
GTATCGATCAAAAATAATGTTCAAACAAATCATTTCAAATTGTCGGTTGTTTATAACCAAGTTTCGTTAATCTTCGTTAATCTTCGTTAATTTCCGTAATATAAAAAAGAATATCTACTTAAATACGAGTATCTATAAAAAATAATGTTTAAACAAATGATTTAACAGCTATCTATATATGATTTTGTGCGTGAATGTGTGTTTATGTGTGTGTGTGTGTGTGTGTGAATATTTAAATATATCTTTTGTTTACTTGTTTATTAAACATTACATTACATAACTAAGCGCTCTCTTTAATTTACCTTGACTTTCATTTCGACAAGAATATATTCTCAGATTTCATAATTTAAAAAAAAATAAGAAAACATAGGTGTATAAATATGTGTTGAAAAATAACAACCTTATAATATATATATATATAACAACCTTATAATATTTTTATAATTGTTACTTTTTTTATAATAATCATATATATATATATATATATATATATATTATGATTATTATTATTATTATATATATTACTCAAATGCCTGTAATCAGATCAGGGACCACAACGCCACTATTTTGTCACTGTCTTCGGCCATCCGCCACGGTAGGGATGAACTTGTATTTTCAATTTAATTCTCATTATTGTTAATAACTTAAATGTTCTATGTTTACTGTGTGTCAATATTTATTCTTTGATAATGGCTTATGTGAGCCGAAAGCTTAGACCCGATAAAAAAATCAACAATTACTGTGTTGTCTTTCAACGATATCACCATCAAGTATATCAGACGGTATGAACGGATCCTACACAAAATTAAGACAAAACTTGTCTATATTATTCAATGAAACTTGCATTAATATATATATATATATATATATATATATATATATGTATTATAATTATATAGTTATGAATTAATTAATTGTACATTGCTACACGGAAACTTCTATGTTTCGAGATAGATTCTCTTCATCAGGCAATGTTTTATGTTGGTTGTACATATGATTTAAATTTAAATACGAAAAACGTTTGGTTTTCTATGTATGTCAGAAGATATAAAATGTCCATGTGTGTTTCTTTTTACTAATCAGAGCGAAGATTCATTTTGGGATTTGGCTCCAAATTTTTCTCCTTTTTTTCTCCTTTTTCTCTTCCCTTATCTTATTTTTCTTCTATCTTTTTCCCCTCCTTAACGGTCAAGATTTCAACCCGCCTTTAACCTAATCTTATCATTTTCTTTTTTTTCTTTTAGCTTTATTGTCTTTAATGTGATTTTCTCTGTGTTTATTTTATTTTCTGTATTACGCTTTTTATTTTGTATGCATCTCTCTTTTCTTTTTGTTTTACCCCGTTTTCTGACATTTTCTTTGCTTTCCCTTCTTTTCTACCCTCTTTACCTCGTACAAAAAGTTTCCAAAAATAAAGGGAAAGTGAGATATTTGAATCTTCTTTTTCAAAAATAATTTTTATTATCATAATTATTAAATACCCGATGAGATAGTGTTTCTTCAATGTCGAAACAAAATGTACACTTTTGCAGTAAATTATAATTTGTACATGTTCTCAACTATAACTTAAAATAAATATTCATTGCGCTATTTCTATATTGAGCACTCTTTTAAATTAATTAATTAAATTAATTAATTAATTAAATTAATTAATTTTGAACGTTGTTAATACTTTCTTCGTTCTTTATACAGTTGTATACATACATACATACATATATATATATGTATATGTATGTGTGAGTGTGTGTGTGAGTGTGTGTGTGTAAAAATTAAGACAGACATGTTATTCCATGGTTAAGCGGAAGTGGGGGGCCTATTTCAGGCGAACCATCGTCAGCTTTCGTCTTTATTGTACAGAAGATTTTATTCGTGTAAAATCTTCTATACAATAAAGACGGAAGCTGAAGATGGTTTGCCTGAAATAGGCCCCCACTTCCGCTTAACAATGGAATGACCTGTCTGTCTTAATTTTTACATATATTTGATCTATATGTATTTATATACATATATATTTAGAGCTCTCCTCAAAAGTTGTCCTAGTACTTTATGTACAGCATACTCCTTTAGATTCTTTTATATCTACACCGCATATATATATATCACGAACTGGAACTAACCAACGTCTGTATCCACTGGATATTGACGTTGGTTAGTTCCAGTGGTAAACAAATAACTTAAAGAATTGAGTTCAGGGGACATAACTATATGGGATCCGGAAGTAGCATTGCACACGGAAGGAGAACAAGCTATCCTAGTGATCGAAATAAAGTGTTCGGCTTTACATTTCTAGCACCTGAAAGAGTCCGGAGCGTACAACGGTTGAAACGTCGTAAACAAGGCAATAAAGATGAGATGAAAAGTCCAAACAATGTAGATAATGTCAATACTGCATCATCTCAGAAGTATAGACAACAAATTATATAACGGTATCTTTTTGGGGCAAACGCACAACTCTTTCAAATCACATACACATACGCACACACACACATGTATTTGTGTGATTATATGTTAGAGATTATGCTATATATATGTGTGTAATTTTATGTTAGGGATTATACTATTCCCAAACAAAAATGAACTATTGAATGAAAGAACAGAGATTATGGCTAAGTGTAAATATACTAAAAAATACCTATCAGATTCATACAACCATGGATGAAAACGTTATAATTTCTTGTAATTTTAAAAATTGCGCGTTCAAAAATTCCCTGCCACGTGAGCGTTCAAAAAAACAAAACAAAAAAAAAACACCGTTACGTGAGCGTTCCTAAGAAAAACGGTAAACGGTAAAATCAGTTATTGAAAATCGCCTGAAGACACCATTCATGGTAGAAACCTAGGTCGCGTAATAAGTCTTTTACAAATGGAAAATATTCCAAAGTTCAACGATGTAATTGTATGGAATACTTTTTAATACAAATGCGCACTGGTCTAATTTTATTATGACCTAAAACTAAGTAATTAAATATATATATATATATATATATATATATATATATATATATATATATATATATATATTTAAACAAGTTGTGTTAAACGATAGAGACAACATTGTCTTACATATATATTTTTAATTGTTCATATTTTCAGATTACAGTTTTTATTTCCGAATAATATTTGTATCAAAATTGTCCAAAAGCTGTCCTAGTACTTACGAAAGTCATCGTTCATCATCAGGGACTATATTATAGTTTAAAATCAAATATTGCCTTGTAGTAGGAAAAGTGTTACAGCATTTTAAAAGAAAATAAATAAACGTTATGAAAAATGTTTAAATTCAAAGGCAGTAATAATTTAAACAACATGCGCATGTGAAGATATGTGCTCACGTAGATGCGTGAATTATATAGAATACTTGGTTGTTAAAGATTTTAAATGCCGTAAAAATACGTTAGAGAATTTGAACTTCGAAGGAACTAATTATGCAAATTATCAAATTACTCAGAAGCAAAGAATTATTAACCTTAATTATATTGCAAATAAACCCTCTAAACACAATTAAGTACATGTCCAGAAATTTGGTAAGCTGTGCGATTGATAAGAGTTTTTTTTTACTTCTGATATGTAGTGCCTCTAAAGTTTTTAGGCGTCTAATGTCTGTGTGTTGACCAATAAATTTAGTATTGTCTGTAAGAATTTTATGAATGTCATAATGCCGAAGGGAAACAGTATGTGACTTAAGATGTTGTGTAATGGCACTGGAATCATTTAAATGCATAATTAATCGTCTAGAGAGCCGGGTTAGTCATAAATCCAATGTATGTATGTAGATTAGAAGAGCATTCTTGAAAAGGACATTTAAATTATACACAACATTACTTATATCAACACCAGTAGCAGCTGAAGAGTGGCTGTTGTTCATTATCAGGTTGGGATTTTTTAATTTACTATAATATATAATATGTTTTAAGGTTTTATTAGAATCAGCTGGAAACACATTATGGTGTATTACAGACTTAAGGGCCTTCTCATCCATGCTGTATTGTCTGTGCATTTGTCCTCTGTAAAAGAGGTTAACTGAGTTTGATTTTCTAGATGTATCACATGTTAGGTCTGAAGAATATCTGTTAATTTCATTATCAACAAAATAGTTAGAAAAACCATTATTGATAAGAGTTTGTTTGATGTTGGTCAATTGCTTATAACATACATTATTGGAAAGAGAAATGAGTTTAGGTCTAGAAATGAGTTTAGCTCTAGAAATGAGTTTAGCTCTAGAAACCAGGTTGGAAATAATTGATCGTTTATATTTAGTGGGACATTCGCTAAGGTAATTGAGGGTGCGATTGTTGTCACTTGTAGTTTCTTTTTGTATATATTTTTGGTAAAAGTGTCATAATTAGTGTGGTTTAAAACATTCATGTGTGAAATTAAGGACAGAATTATTTTTGAAGAATTGTTGCAAAAAGGTTAATTCATCAAGGTTTTCAGCAAGTATTAGGATATCCTCAACATAACGGAGGTATATGTTAGGTATTTCTGTGATGCCAAAAAAATTATTTTCAAGATGCGATATATATAACTTACTAAAGGTTGGACGTAGGATCGACGGTTTAGGGAGTAGCGACTCCAATTGGATGCGTCTAGCCACACTGATGAGCTGTGATACAGCGAAACAGGCTTGTATGTGGATAACTAACTAATATATATATATATATATATATATATATAGGAAAGACCATTATACATAAAGTTACAAGACAAGTATGAAACACTGTCACCATCGTTACTAACCTTCGTGTCCACTCATATTCAACACTATAGTATGTTTTAAACATATTACTATCGTAAGATGTAACCGTAAATTCTACTCCAACAGCTTCTTTTCTCGCGCTTCCCGCCTGTGGAACTCCCTTCCACAAGTCTGCTTTCCCGACAGTTACAATCTCCAGGTGTTTAAATGTAGGGTCAATAGACACCTCCTATCACACTAACTCCCAACTATTCTCACAACACTCTCATCTACCCAACCCTCATTCTCGGTATCCTCACCCGCCTATCACCCACCCTCTGTTATTTCCTATATTTAACCAGCCTTTCTCCACTCTACGTAGCCCCCTGCACAGTAGTGGCAGTGACATGCCTTACTCGGGGTGAAACGCTTATAAAAAATAAAAAAATAAAAAAAAAATATATATATATATATATGGCAGTGTGTGTGTAGAATGTGAATATCTCCGGTGCTAATATTAGCGAAAAACCAATTTAAAACAGCAAAATATAAAAGCACCTGAGAGATAGAGAATAGTAAATTTAATGCGCTGACAATTTGATGCTTTTATCCTTTTATTACTTCGAAGGATTGTTAAAAATAAACGCCTGTAATGGAACTTTAAAGTTTCTTTTAGGAGATTAAACCTGAAGATAACGATTTCCATAAACCGGTAACACATTTCTAAATTTAGGAAAATATCTCCTCAAAATTGACGCTCTACTCGCCATGCTCTCTTCAATTCTCATTGAATAGCCAGACATTTTTTTATTACAAGACGAACATTTTCATCTTTTTCTATCTTCAGTGAGGGTGATTCTACGCCTTGTATTGGGTGAACCACTTCTTCTATGTGCCCTGTTCCTTCATGACGTAGGCGATCATGGCTTTCCACTATCCCTGGCGGCTCTTAGCACGCTTTCTCCTGTTACACCATGCAACCCTCGTTCCATCATCCACCTGCTCAAGCCCATAAGTCTAGAACGTAAATGTATAGAAACTAGCATGGCCACAAAATGAAGGATCAATTTATATATTGATCATAATATAGAATTGATCCCCCATTTTATAACCACATTATAATTTCTTATAAAAACGTGGCATATATATTCTTCTTTTACGTGCCCTGTCCTTTCCATACGTAGGCGATCATGGATTTCCACGTCTCCCTATCCCTGGTGGCTCTTAATATGTTTTCTCTTGTTACACTACCCAACATCCCTTCTGCTATCCACTAGCTCAAGCCCATAAATCTAGAATATAAATGTATAGAACCTAGTATGGCCACAAAACGAGGGATCAGTTTATATAATCATTATTATATAGAATTGATCCCCAATTTTATATCCAAATTATAATTTCTTATAAACATTTGGCATATATATTCTTCTTTTATGTGCCCTGTCCCTTCAGGACGTAGGCGATCATGGTTCTCCACGTCTCCCTATCCCTGGTGGCTCTTAGTATGTTTGCTCCTGTTACATCTCGCAACCCCCGTTCCGTAATCCACCTGATCAGGCCCTGCAAATATGTTATCCGCTGCCTTCCTCTGTCTCTTTTTCCCCCCTCTATCTGGCCTGTCAGTATCAGTTTCTCCAAGCCCTCCTTCCTCATTGCATGTCCCAGGAACTTCAGTTGTCTCTTCCTGATGCTCACTATTTATTTTATTTTCGTTGCCATTCTTTTCAACACCTCATCGTCGCTCGCATGCTCGGTCCACTATATCTGCAGCATCCTTCTGTAGACCCACATTTCCGCTGCTTCAAGTTTTTTAAAATCATTTTTAAAATAAAAAATATCAATTTACATATTGTACTTTCACTGTTGTTTTTAATATCTTTACTGATCTTTTAAAAACATATTGGTTATTGCATGCAGTTATTGACTTGTTCTTCTTAAGCCTTAAACAGTAAGCATTGTCAGTTGATGTTTCATAAGAGATCAGTGAATATTGAGGATCTAAACCTCTTTCAGCAATGCAGGCACGATTCATGTCTAATTGACAACTATAGAATTCATGGTTACATAATGTCTTGGAGCATGTGCTTGCAAACAAAACTGGAAGACTAAATCAAAGGCAGAGCTATGTCTTCATGCATTACTTTTTAAGAGAAAACAAGTGAAAAAAAAAATAAAGACAACATAGTGTAATGAATGCACGGTTCTATTGTGCATAGAATCCTTCAAGGAAATCTAACCTTATTTATAAATGGAACTTTGTCTCTGTGTGTGTGTCTGTGTATGTGTGTGTGTTTCTGTTACCTATAGACTCCGAAACGGCTGAACCGATTTTCTTGAAAATTTACACAGTTGTACTATAAGCGTCTGTGAGTGTTCTTAGTTAGGTTTTGTGTCGAGGTACCCCCGATAAATATCGAAAATTGATAATCAAAAATTGGGTTATAGAAGGAGTGGTCTGATTTTAATCAAATTTGATACACTCATAGACAAAGACATAAGAAACGATATTCAGAAGTTTCAAGTTTGCACTTCTTACAATACTGCAGAAAATCGATTATATATATATATATATATATAAGGCAAGATGTTTCTGTGTGTGTCTGTTTATCTGCTAGTATGTCTGTATTATTTTCAGCCCTTTTATTTAATTTTTGCTTCGAGTTTTGCTCTAAGCTGGTATAATTGTAGTTCTTAGTCTCAGCCATGATATCCTTTACTCAGAGGACTTATTTATCCTTCAAAATTCAGTTTACGACGAAAAAACTTATTTGATATCGATACCAGGAAATCAAAATTTGACTTACATCCATTCATTTTTCTTTCAGTTTACGGTTTCACTTTAACTGAAAACGAATATTGCTTTTTAGTCTTTCGTGCCAACGTCCAAAGAGTCTGAGCTCCAGGATTATGGATTAGTTTTCAAGCATCCATTACATCCGAGCAACGCCGGGCTATACTGCTAGTTGAAAAATAAAATAAAGTTGATCAGTGGATGAAACGTTTTGGCTAAGATTAATTTTCCTTTCGTCTTCATTCACATTTATAAAGAATTAATGGCTTTATATTTAATCCAACATTTGTTTTATTACTTCAAATGTTATAACAAAAAATAATTTCATATTTTAAATAAATGCTACATTTTTATCTTGATGTTGTGATTAAAGCTAAAAATGAAGCATGTATTTTAAGACAATATCAAGACAGATTCGTATAGCATGAGGTTTACACATGTTTCATCAGCTGTGCAAACCAAAAGCCAGGATCACTTGCAACATGAGAAGTAAAACCATTCTTCTTACCTAAACTTATATATAATTACATGCATTAACGTGAACAGAATTAATGATAATCTTTCAAAATGACATGCAGTAATCGTTCTCCGATTCTAACCCTTAAATGATGAGAAATGTTTGCATGAAATGCACTGTAATTTAGATTATAAAAAGAAAGAAAAATTTAAATTTAATATTTTTTAACATCCTCTTCAGAAAATCTTCAATTCCTAGGTTTAATTTCACAATCCTTTCACGCATTACAAATAATAACCCAAAATTAAATCTTTGCCTCGTTAGATTTAAAATCTCACTTTTTGGGTGTCCCTGTCAAAGAAAGTCAATATTTAATCACACAAATGTAAATAAAAATAGTCACCACATAATATTAAAGCAACAATTTTACTCAAACTTATATTATGCACAATGCAATACCTGATAGCATAACAATGGGTTCACCCCTGGATCCTACTTTTACCAATTTTCATGTGATGCACTTAAAACACACAATCTGGCGTAATAGTGCGTTCGTAAAGATAGTAATCCAGATTAATAATAGAAGTCTTTTTCCTCGCTGCCACGTAGTAACATATTCAGTATAAAAGAGAAATTACTACCAGCAAATAATATTTTTCATTCAGTTACCAAAATGAAAGTTATCACAGATATAAAATAACTTTGATAAAAAAATGAATGAAAAATTATAAACTAACCGTCGTTATAAAGTTTATAAGCTATGAGGAAGTGATGCTAAAACTGTGACACAAACGCACACATACATAAACACACACACACACACACGCACACACACACACACACACACACATATATATATATATATATATATATATATATAGTTATATGAATTAGGAAATATACGAATGGAAATACACACATGTATACAAATATTATTGCGGTGTTAATAAGCAGTGCTCAGTATAGCATAGTCCATTGGTTTCCAAACTTCTTTTTGTCATTTCCCCTTACACGCAGTTCAACCATCCAGATTTCCCCCTTAATGTGTATGAGAGAACGAGCAGTTAAAACACATTGAGACTATTTACTAATTTATTTTTCAAATGTACAAATACACTGATAAAGTTATATTCACAGATTAAAATGGATAGAGAGCAGTTAGTAACAACTAAGCATAGCCATAGAGAGCGGTTAGTAACAAATAAAAGGACTTTTGTTTGTTCTTCTACTTCAAAATAAAATTAGTGAGAAGGATTGATGCTGCTTCTTGTGCACCAGTGTATCAATATCAGGGTTAGTTTTGGCAAGAGCAAAAATGTTTGTCACAGATTTTTTGTTTCGTAGGTAGTGTAATTATTTCACCCCTGGTGGCTTCAGATTTTCGCCCAGGGGGAAGTTTCCCCCAGTTTAAGAATCGCTGGTATAGACAGAGATGTGAGCCCTTTTCTAAGTTATAATACAACTTTATACATTCCTTATTTCTTATTTGTCACCGGAAAATAGAATCTATAAATTTAGACTTCTTCTACGTGCCCTGTCCTTTCAGAAACTAGCATGGACACAAAATGAGGGATCAGTTTATATATTGATTATAATATAGATTTGATCCCCCACTTTATATCCACATTATAATTTCTTATAAACAGTTGGCATATATATTCTTCTTCTACGTGCCCTGTCCTTTCAGAACGTAGGCAATCATGGCCTTCCACGTCTCCCTATTCCCGGTGGCTCTTAGCACGCCTTCTCCAGTTATAATGCAACCCTCGTTCTGTTATCCACCTGCTCAAGCCCATAAATCTAGACTATAAATGTATAGAAACTAGCATGGCCACAAAATGAGGGATCAGTTTATATATTGATTATAATACAGATTTGATCCCCCACTTTATATCTACATTATAACTTCTTATAAAGAGTTGGCATATATCTTCTTCTCTGTGCCCTGTCCCTTCAGGACGTAGGCGATCATGGCTTTCCACGTCTCCCTATCCCCGGTGGCTCTTAACATGTTTTCTCCTTTTACACCCGTAACCTCCGTTATGTCATCAGCCTGCACAAGCCCATAAATCTAGACTATAAATGTATAGAAACTAGCATGGCCACAAAATGAGGGATCCGTTTATATACTGAATATAATATAGATTTGATCCCCCACTTTATATCCACATTATAATTTCTTATAAACAGTTGGCATATATATTCTTCTTCTACGTGCCCTGTCCTTTCAGAACGTAGGCAATCATGGCCTTCCACGTCTCCCTATTCCTGGTGGCTCTTAGCACGCCTTCTCCAGTTATAATGCAACCTTCGTTCTGTTATCCACTAGCTCAAGCCCATAAATCTAGACTAGCATGGACACAAAATGAGGGATCAGTTTATATATTGAATATAATATAGAACTGATCCTCCCTTAACATATACTGTTAAATATAAGAGACAATGAATGTCTATTATGTTTAATCATGAGCCGTTCTAAACATCGTATTTTTGCTTTAATTTCAGTTGAAAATAAAGACAAAAATTCTCCAACATTTGGATAATTTTTTATTCACTTGGTTCTAAGCTTTCGGCTCACATGAGCCATCTTCAGAGGGGTTATTAAGTCGGGTAATACAATAACTATCCATTCATAACAGACATTTATTGTCTCTTATATTTAACAGTATATGTTTAGGAAATTATAATTTCTTACAAACATTTTGCATATATATTCTTCTTCCATGTGCCCTGTCTCTTCAGGACGTAGGCGATCATGGCTTTCCACATCTCTCTACCCCGGGTGGCTCTTAGCACGTCTTCTCCTGTTACATCATGCAACCCCGTTCTGTCATCCACCTGATTAGGCCCTTCAAATATGTTATCCGTTGCTTTCTACTTTCCCATTTTCCCTCTAACTGGCCTGTCAGTATCAGGTTCTCCAAGCCCTCCTTCCTCATTGCATGTCCCAGGAACTTCAGCTGTCCCTGTTTGATGCTCAGTATTAATTTCCTTTTCGTTTCCATCATTTCCAAAACTTCGTCATTGCTCACATGCTTGATCCATGATATTCGCAGCATCCTTCTGAAAGAACCACATTTCAGTTGCTTCAAGTTTTTCCTTCATCTTTTATGATATTGTCCAACATTCACTACCATATTGAAGGACGGACATCACATATCAATCCAGTACTCTCTTGTTTATAGCGAAATTGTCCTGTTTCTTAATACTTTACTCAATTTCTGGAATACTTCAATCGCCATGCCAATTCGCCTTCTGATCTCTATGTCGCATTTTCCGTCTTCTGTAATAAACTTCCCAGGCATTTAAAGTTCTGTACCTGCTTGATTTCAGTATCCCCGACCTGTATTTGGTATATTGAGGTGCTCGTTTTGCTGATGACCATGCATTCGGTTTTCTTACAGTTTATTTGTAGTCCTTTCTTATCACTCTCTTCAGGTACCTTCTGTAGCAGGTCTTGTAGTTTTCTCTGTGTCTGCTATCAGCACTCTATCATTTGCGTACCTTAGGTTGTTTAAATTGTGGCTTCCGATGACAAATCCAGGCATAACTTCTAGGGTACTCAAAATATTCTCACTGTACGAGTTGAACAGATCCGGTGAAAAGACACATCCTTGTCCTACGCCTCATTGTATATCTGCTGAATTCGTTACTTGTCCGTATACAAGCGGTTTGCTGCCAGTAAAGATTCTTGATTACTCTTAAGTCTTTCCTAAATATGTCAAGGCTACCGACCATCTCCATCAATTCTTTGTGGCGTGTTACACACTGTCATTATTAGACAAATTTGAAAGTGTCTTCAACAGGATGAGATGAAAACTGCTTCTCCTAAAATAAGAAATAATGATTTTAGATCGCATAGCTTTTTATGAATTTAAATCACAAAGAAAAAAAAAAACTACCTGACAATCGGTTTTTGAACTTTGAGAATGATTTGTTTGCATTGGTTAATAAAGTTATATTCCAAGATACTACTAACGAGCTATAAAATACAATATGGACGGACATATGAAAGTTTGATAGATCTGATAAAATTATTATTAAATTGGACAGAACAGACAATAATTATTTTATCAACGCGGTGACATACCACAAAGCTATCTCCGTAAAATAGACCTGATGAGGAAGAACATCATTACGGTGTCATAACGAAAGTTTGAAGTCGGCATGAATCTGCTCTGTTAAATTAACAAACACCTTATATTCATCAACGCTTTTCTTCACCCAGATATCGAGCACTTTACGACAAAGAAACTGCTTACCAAAATACATTTTATCAGTAAAACCATTTTAGCGCTACACATTCACACAAGTAAACTGTTGTGGAGTAGTTTTCGCACTGAAAGATATAATCGTGCTAATGTCGGTTGCTAATCGACTTAACGCACCAAAAATGTTGCGAACTTGGTCATCTCCCACTGAAAGCTGAATCCTTAGTATTCCGCTTATTGCCGGCTAATGTCAACTGCCTAGCAGTTCTACTGAAGTCCAACAGAACTCTAAAGAACTCTTTAGAACTTCTAAGAATTCCTATGAACTTCCCAAGAACTTCAATATTTATTTTTGATGATACAAAAAATGCGGCATAAAGCAAAAGGGGGGGATGGGGAATAGCTGGTTTTCTTCTGTCTTACATTAAATTAGTTAGCCTCACTCACTGACCCAAGCGGACAATACAATATCCCTTGCACCAAAATATCACATTCTTACGTACCATTCTTGCAACAGACACCATAATGCCTCAATACTGCGAAAAACTAACTAAACCCATATGTACAATTTTTCTGTGGTGGGTGGGGAAAAACCTTTAAAATTGATAACCCCAATGATTTTTATACAATGAATGAAAGTATATACAAAAGCTAAACAAAATTGATGTTAGTAATACCCACCACACAATCTCTAATCATGAGAGAAACATTTATTAGCTGGGCGAAATTCTTCTCGAGATAACTTCCTGTTAATTAATATAGGAGGGAGAGTCCATTATCTGAGGTATAGGTGTGTTTCACCATAACATAATCTCTCTCTCTCTCTTTCTTTCTCTCTCTCTCTCCATATATATATATATATATTGGGCGTGTATAATGATAATATACACGCTAAAATGTATGCCTTCTTCTACCGAGTGACCATGGCCCAGAGTTAGAATCGCCGACTGACGCCAATTCGGTTGGGTTTCAATCCTGGGTTTAAAGCAATCGGAGCCTAACCGTACTGGTGAGCTGTGATACAGCGAAACAGATGTGTCTGCGGATGACTATATATATATATATATATATATATAGAGAGAGAGAGAGAGAGAGAGAGACGGTATTTCTCTGCAATAAGAAATTAAATATAAAATAATCGAAATTCCCAACAAGGCTTTGGCTTAGTCAAAAAATGGTTCGTTTATAGTTGAACTCATTAAAATTCCTAAATTGTCTCGTTTCATCAAAAGCGGCGTTGTGCCTAAAGAATTGCTTTTCTTTCGACTTCATTTTTTCCTCACCTCTAAAAATACGTCTGCAAAATAAACTCTCCAATCGAACAAAATCAATTCATTATGGCTTACCATTCCTGCTGAAATTATTATAAATTAAAATAAATCGTGGGGACAAAATGTAAAATTATTTCGACGCCACAGGGAAGTTTTTGCTAAAGATGTCTTGGTTTCTGATTCAATCAGTCGATAAAAAAAAATATCATTCTTTGCTTACTCGTGGGAAACATAAACTTCGACATTAATAATAAAATATTTCTCTTCATGAAGATAATATTTATTCCGATCAACATCTCATTGATATTCTTCAACAGATATTTCTTTGCTTATTTTTTTAGTAAATGTTAATAAGAATGTGTTAGAATTCAAGGGAGGTTTTGTTCGATGACGAAAATATTTATTTAAAGAATGGACTATTGTTCTCATCCTCACTGAAAGAATATTGAAAAGACGTAAAGGGGGAAAAGACAAAGATATCAGGCAAGGCTCATCATTGATTGAGGAAAAAGCATCAGCAGATATATAAATTTACCATTCGCCCGTGTATTGAATACTGCTGCCACATTTGTTCGGGTGCCCTTGCTATTCACCTTGGGGCTCTTGACAAAATCCAACGGAGAATCTGTAATGTGATTGATCCCGACTTGATAGCTCGGCTGCAGTCGCTCTCTCACCGGCGTGATGTAGCTGTGTCTCTTCTACAAATACTTTCACGGCTTCTGTTTTTTTGTTTTTTTTAATCATTTCACCCCAAGCAAGGCATTCCACTGCCACTATTGCGCAGGGGGTTACATAGGGAAAGGTGGTGAGAGAGTGATTAGATATAAGAAATGTCGGAAGGAGGGTGATAGACGGTTAAGGATGTACATAGGAAGAGTGTTTAAGAGAATGGGTGCGAGTTAGTGTTTTAGGAGGTGTCTATTGACCTTATATTTAAACTCCTGGAGATTGTAGCTGTCGAGGAAGCAAGTATGTAGAAGGGAATTCCACAGGCGAGAAGTACAAGAAGAAGAAGCTGTTGGAATAGAAATTGCCGTTACATTTTATCGGGGTCACTGTAAAAGGGTGGGACCTATTTGCTAATCTAGTATCTCGTACAAATTCTTACGTGGGGTCACCAGTGATCTAAGTTCATCGGAGTAGAAGCCGTAAAAGTATTTGTAGAAGCGGCACAGGGAAGCCACGTCACGCTGGTGAGAGTGTGACTGCAGCCGGTCTGCCAAGACGGTATCGATCACATTACAGATTCTCCGTTCCAATGAACTTAGCTCATTGGTGTCTCCTATAGATAAAATTGCTTGAGATACTAGAGTAGCAAGTGGTCCCACCCTTTTACAGTGAAACCGATAAAATGCAATCGCAATTTCTACTCCATCAGTGTTTTTTTCTCGCACTTCCCGCCTGTGGAAATCCCTTCCACATGCTTGCTTCCCCAACAGCTACAATCTCCAAGAATTTAAATGTTTAGGTCATTTGTCATCTCCTATCTCATTGACACGCATTCTTTCTCTCAAACTTTTTTCTCCATCCAATCCGCGACAATTACTCTGGTATTCTCATCCTTTTATTACCCTCCTCCTGAAACCCGCTATATCTTACTCCTCTTTCTCATCACTTTCCCCTCGGAAGAGAAAACTTGTCTATTAATTGATATGGCTTGTCCAGCGGATTGTAACATAGCAACCAAGGAATTTGAAAAACTGTCAAAATATGTCAAAAGACCTGGAAATTGAAAACAAGAGTGATAGTAGGTGCACTTGGAATGATAAAAAATGGAACAAAACAACACATTGAAAGAATCCCTGGAAACCCCAGCTTAAGAGATTTACAAAAAATTGTATTATTAATTACAGCCCACACACTAAGGAGAATTTTGTCTATGTAACGCTAGGGAGATAGAAAAAACATGAAATGGAGCCATAACGACACGCCAAGACCTGCCTTAGGTCTTCCCGTAGACTTGGTTGGTAGTGCGACCATAGCAGAAATAAAATTATGATGAAAAATGACATAATAATAATAATAATAATAATAATAATAATAATAATAATAATCTGGAAATCGAAATGGAGAATTGTGGAAATTAAAAACAAGAACAGTGCCATTCATAATAGATGCCCTTGAAAATATCGTTCATTCAGTAATGAATTTGAACACTCTCTGCTACTGGCATGTGTTTACATTGTATATAACACGCTAAAGTACCTATCGAGCGCCCATAGCTCAGAAATAGAATCGCCGACTGATGTAAATTCGGTCGAGTTTCAATACTGGCTAGAAGCAATCGGATGTTTCTAATGAGCTGTAATACAGCGAAACAGATGTCTGCGGATGAGTATATATATATGTATAAAAGGGACCCAACAACACAGCGAAAACATCCCTAGATATCATAGTTTAAGAGAGATACAAAAGAAAATTCTTATAGCTATAACCAACACACGAAGTAAAACGTTGTCAATGTAAAGAGAGTGATGCGTTAAGAGTTAGAAATAAAATCATGAAATATAGCCAATACCCTAGGGAAAAGTATTAATCCGTCTCTTCCCTCCACTTATGGGTTAAATACCAGGATAGATTCGGTTCTATAGACTTGGCTGACAACCTGTCTACTGCAGAAAGTAATAGCAACTTACTGCGGGATAATCTTCTGCCCACTCAGTCATGTCTCTTCAGAGACATGATCGCCCAAAGCGTGTGTCACGTATGGCACTTAACTGACTGACTGAATATAATAGTTGGAATCATGATTAAGGCTCCCACTGGGCAGAAAGTGGGGATCAGTTTTATATTGTTATGAAGTAATAAACTGATCCCCTACTAATTACTACTTAATAATATAATACATCTCTTGTCCCTCTAGCTATGGGTTAAATAACAGGACAGATTAGGTTCTATAGCCTTGGCTGGCAACCTGTCTACCGCTGAAAGTAATGGCAACCTACTGCTGCATATCTTCTGCCCAGTCAGTCCTGTCTCTTTCGAGACATGATCGCCCAAGCGTGTATCACGTATGGCACTTAACTGAATGCTAGTGATGCTATGAGAGTTTGTAAAAAAATTATGAAATGCAGCCATAGCAACACACCACTACCTGTCTTTGATGACCACAGGAAAAAAAAATAATAATAGTGTGCACAAGAGTAGCAATGAACGGCATAAGGACATCGGGAGGGCTAAACAAGAAAAAATGCGGAGGTACTAAAAACTGGTCGAGGAAACGGGAGAAAATATAACAAATATTATGTCATCTCGATTGTTAGTGTTACACCCGCGTCTAACTGAAAATATGTTTCTGCTACGCAAGGCGACTTGAAGATATCTGTGACCAAGCAAGTGAGAGAACTGTTTGGGACAGTTCATGTGTTAAGTGTTGCACGTTGAGGAGCAGTGGGTATTGGCTTGAAAGGAAAAATTATGGAGCCGAGTTCAAATTTCAGTTGAATTCCTTGCATTACTTACGTGCAAATACCCTGTGAAAGGTATTAATCCGTATATACTTTCCAGTTATGCGTTAAATAACAGAAAAAGATTGGGTTCTATAGCATTGGCTGGCAACCAGTCTACCCCAGAAAGCCATGCCAACCTACTGCGGGACAATCTTCTGCCCAGTCAGTCATGTCTCTTTCGAGACATGATCGCCTAAAGCGTGTATCACTTAACTGACTGACTGAACATAATAGCTGGAACGATGATTAAGGCCTCTACTGGGCAGAAAGTGGGGGATCTGTATTACATTGTTATGAAGCAATAAACTGATCCCCCACTAATTACTACTTAATAATATAATACATCTCTTGTCCCTCTAGCTATGGGTTAAATAACAGGACAGATTAGGTTCTGTAGCCTTGGCTGGCAACCTGTCTACCGCTGAAAGTAATGGCAACCTACTGCGGGACAATCTTCTGCCCAGTCAGTCATGTCTCTTTCGAGACATGATCGCCCAAATCGTGTATCACATACAGCACTTAACTGACTGACTGACATGTGATAAGGCAAAAGATGTGTCTCCATGCTGTTGCTAAGAGTTGAAATCCCTAGGCCGAAACATCTACGAGTTGCGATAGAAGAATAGTTTTCCTTCCCCTACCCTGTAGTTACGGGGTTGGATGGAGGGTAATCTATCCTATAAAGTTTGATTATTGCGTCGGCAAGTTGAACACGGCTTCAATTTTTCGTCGGAGAAATCAGTGTGGATAACACGTTTTTTTTCTTTTCTTTTCTTTTTTTTTACAGTGGTGCTCACCATTTACAAGGCTCTGGAGCCACTCAAGGTATATGGTTTTAAACACAGAGGTACAGCGTATGTGGATATGTGCAGCATATAACGGTTGACCCTAGACTTGGATAGGTTAAGGTTGTAGTGATCGGGAAAGCAGTCTCTTGGGAGTCGGTTAAACGAAGCAACGGTGTGTGGGAAAAATCTGCTTGATTAGAACTTACAATGTCACCAAGGGGATACGAAGGGAATGAGCGTCGTTCGCTACAATGTATTCATGTGAATCCTCATTATTGAAATAACGAAAGAACAAAGTGAGAGAGAGAGAGAGAGAGAGAGAGAGAGAGTGACAGACAGAGAGTGAGAGAGAGGGGGATGTTACATACAATATAATCGCACGCTAGTAACCGAGAGTGTTCAAATTCATTACTGAATGAACGATATTTCCAAGTGCATCTACTATGATTGGCGATACCAGACTGTGTCAACTTTGAAAACTGCTAGTAAACAATAGGGTCAGTTGGCGCAAAAATAGTAAATGAAATGGACTCAAGGACATATTGTACGCCAAACTGGAAACGTCACTTACGACGTAAATGTCCAAAATTCCATTTGGGCTCGATATTCCAACCAACTGAGACCATCACATCTTCCAGCAGGAATACAACAAGACCCTACCATTCCCTTGAACATCTTGTTGGACACCTTTGACTTGCCACAGCAAATTCCAACAACTCCCCAGAACACCGAAGCTGAAACACAGGACCCAAACATCCGGAAGTCAGTTCGCTCCCGCCGTCCAGCACAGCACTTGCAGGTTGATCCTCACCTGAAGTCGTACAAGCGACAAATTTAAAAGGGGAGATGTTAGGACAAATAAAAACATATTCCAAGGGAATTAACCCTTTCCTCTATTAAAACAGGGTACCTTAATTTTCACATATGAAAAGTGGGTCCACGCGAGTCACGTGATCAAAGCGACATTCAGACCTGAGAGGCACGACTCAACGGACTTGGGATATGGCCGTCAATAGTTAAGAACACATGTATGTTCTCCTGCCCTAATGCTTGTGACACACAACCCAATAACTTGGGACTGATTCTGCATGTACGTCTGTTGTAATGTTTCTCCGTGTAAAATGAATGTATACTTCCAGTCAACCGTAAGTAAATATCTACTTTTCTTTTGTTCCATGCATATTCTCCACGTGCTGCACACACACACACACACACACACACACACACACACACACACACACACTTCCACGGACCATGAATCATTCTGTAAATTAAGGCATTCTAGTTATGAGACTAACACCTCGTTCATAACAGAAATTGAGTAGCCGGAACTGATAGGATAGCGCCAATAGTCGTGCTAGCATGAAGTCAGGTGTCAGTGTGGCCGATGGTTTCGGCATACTGACCTTGTTCAAACTGTTCTCTCTGGTTTATCCCGCAAACTATAACTGTTATATATCGACAAACAACAAACACGCATATATATAAAAATATAAAGTTATATTTTTATTAATAACGATGAACCGTGTAGAATAGGGAACAGAGAATTGAGAGAGCGCGCTTCTAATGGGTTGACGGGAGTGTAGTCTTATCTGTTGTGTCTCTCTTCACCGGCCGATCTCTGTTGCTCCTCTACTGGCGAATCCGTGTGTCGAGGTCTTTTTATAATCTTCCAGAACCGGGACTTTTTCTTCCGGTTTTGCCTCGCCCACGCACGCCCACGTAATTCTCAGAGACACCTGTTCTGTTTGCCTCTGTAGTTATTTCCGCTGCTGCCGGAAATAAGGTCAAACGACATCCGTTCCTTTCAACGACCGGAAACACCCTCGCTTGCATCAGCCTTCCTCGGGTGGGGCCAGATTGTTATATTACATTCCTCGCCCTCCCATTTTCCAAAATGTTCACCTAAGAACATTTTAAGCGCAACACCCTCACACTCCTCCCCATGCCACACAAGCCCGACAATTGTATAAAACATGTGCACGCCAAAACAACAAAACATGTGCATGCCGAAACAAAAAAACAACAAAAAAATATATAGGGGAGCCTACATCGGCAACCCAACAATGTTCGTGTCCATCGTGAAAATTGTTCTACCAGCTCGATGTTTCATTGTTCTTTTTTTTTTTTTTTTTTTAATATCCATTTTCACAGAATTGGGCAAAGTTCTTAAAAATGTTCATTTTCTTTCTCGACTCTGTCCATAAGCGTAGACGCCTCGATACACGACCACATGATCATAGGCGGTAACCGCGCCCCAGTTTCTAAACTGACATCGAGTAAATGACCTTTGACCAACACCATGCGTGTCTCTGCTCGAGTTTATTGTTACACATGTAACTTCATTTAATTTAATTTAATTTCAAACATACTATGTTTGAACACAGAAAAATGGCCATTATCTGCAGTACATATCATTCATAGTCTGACCGAGAAATGTTCAATAGAAAATGAAGAAAATTACCCTGATTCCAACGTTAATCCGCATGCAATTTACTTGTGGAGAATTAGAGGTTTCATCTATATTAATTTAGTCTAAAAAAATGGACCCGTGACTCGTAGTTCCTTAGTTTGTACAATGTTTTCCATTCCTTGAACTACTTCCTCTGGATTCGAATCCAAGCATATCTGATTTGTTGACATCTCTCTGTTTAACGCAGAGACATTTGAGTGTTGAACACCCGTTGACCCCGGAGTACTATTCACAACGGATAACTCCCTTTCCTTTCCCGAAGCACTGTTGCTTCTTTCACACTTAAAAATCCGCTTCCTAGCTATTATTCCAAGGATTATCATAACGCCGACTATGCCAGCAATGACTCCTATCGTCAACTTCTTCGGGAGTTCTTCATATCCTTCACTAAATCTTTCCATATCTATCTGTTCCAAGGTATTTACTAGTTTGCGGATAGGAATCTCCTCCATATCGCGCAATTCTACCGGTATGGTGTCCACTGAAAAATTGGGAAATTTCTGCGTAATTGGGGACCAAACCACTGAACCAGAGACGTTTAATTTACTTTATGCTTTAGATACTATTAATAATTTTCCACGTTTGTATCTTCCTAATTATTTCACTTAAACTATCGTTAATCCTCCCATTGCTTCTTTCCCAATCCTATAGCATATCAGCCAATAAGTCTACAAGACTTTTCAGTTGTTCTTTCTTTTTGTTCCGATCAACTGTGGAATCTGCAGGTCTATCCGTGTCAATATAAAGTTTTCAGAAATTAATATATCTTCAAAAGATATTTCCCAAGTCACATAAATGAAAATTCACAGAGGATGTTGAATTGATGGGAACCTGCACAAAAGCATAATTCACAACATAGAAATGTAAATCATTTTGTAGTGTACAGTCATTGAAAGAAATCAAAAAAAAAAAAGAAAACCTAACACTGCACAAACCAAAGAAAACATCGTTATCAACAAGTTAATCCAATTATTCACTTTAAAGAGTAGAAGAAACTTCCTTTACATGATTTTACATTTCACTTACTCAATAAAAGTAAGATTAATTAAGCAACATACCAGTAAACTCACTTCACATATATGGTAAAATATTAACAAAAAAAATAAATCATTAACTCAGATGTTTTATACTTACAGATAGGTAAATATCTCAACTTTATTCCTCCCGTCAACCCCAACCTATGCGCTCTCCGCTAGGCGTACTACTCTCTGCATGTAGTCCTGCACCCCCTCCGTTCTACCCTTAATGTGTTCGACACCGAACAATCCACATTTCTCAATTCTAGGGTCAGATCGGCAAAGTATGCTGTTCCATTTTTTTTTCTAACTAGACTTATAAACAAGAGCAGAACACACACACTATCAAATCAAAGAGTCACCTACCTTGGCTGATGTCTATAGTCGTGCGGCTGCTTCTATTTTCGTCTTCTTTTTTCTTTCTATCTGGTAGTTTTAAGTCCGTTGAATTTCAATCGTCGCCGTGGCAACCAGCTCGCATCTAACTGTTTTGTTGTCTCAAAACAGCAAGTCACTAGGCACCAATTATGTGTCTTAATGACTGAGCCGGTTAGCATAGGGAACAGAGAATTGAGAGAGCGCGCTTCTAATGGGTTGACGGGAGTGTAGTCTTATCTGTTGTGTCTCTCTTCACCGGCTGATCTCTGTTGCTCCTCTACTGGCGAATCCGTGTGCCGAGGTCTTTTTATAATCTTCCAGAACCGGGACTTTTTCTTCCGGTTTTGCCTCGCCCACGCACGCCCACGTAATTCTCAGAGACACCTGTTCTGTTTGCCTCTGTAGTTATTTCCGCTGCTGCCGGAAATAAGGTCAAACGACATCCGCTCCTTTCAACGACCGGAAACACCCTCGCTTGCATCAGCCTTCCTCGGGTGGGGCCAGATTGTTATATTACATAACTTTGTTTCAGTATAAAGCAGTTTGGCTGTGTTTGAGCTAAACAAATATGCCTGAGCAGGCAACAGCAATACGGAGAATAACAACCTTAAGAGATGGGTGTTTGTCGGAAATGTGTTATCAACTAAGGCTATAGAACCCAAATTTTCTTGCTATTTAACCACTAGCTGGAGGAAGAAGAGACTGACACATATCTTTCCTAAGCGCGTATGTCAATAGAAAGACAAAGAGTAGGCGGTGATTGTAATAATTATTATTATTTCATTTGTATATAAAATTAATAATTGTATGATAGAAAATAGACATTTTTAAAGGGTTGGCGACATATTTTAAAGAGTACCGAATGCTTTGGCTACGTGCCTTGTCATTTCAGGACGTAGGCGATCATGGCTCTTCAAGCATCCCTATCCCTGATGGCTTTTAGCACGCTTTCTCATGTAACAACATGCAACCCACGTTCTGTCATCAACCTACTCAGGCCCTTCAAATATGTTATCCGTTGCTTTCCCCTGTCTCCTTTTCCCTCTATCTGGCCTGTTAATATCAGATTCTCCAAGCCCTCTCTTCTCATTGCATGTCCCAGGAACTTCAGCTGCCTCTTCCTGATGCTCAGTATTAATTTCCTTTTCGTTTCTATCCTTTCCAAAACCTCATCCATTGTTCACGTATTCGATCCATGATATACGAAGCATCCTTCTGTAGAACCACATTTCAGCAGCCCCCGTTTTGTCATCCACCTGCTCGGGCCTTTCAAATATGTTATCCGCTGCTTTCCTCTGTCACTTTTTGATTTTAACTGGCGTGTTGGTATCAGGTTCTCCAAGCCCTTTCCTCAATGCATGTCCCAGGAACTTTAGCTGTCTCTTCCTGGTTCTCAGTATTAATTTCCTTTTCGTTTCTATCTTTTCCAAAACCTCATCATTGTTCACGTGTTCGATCCATGATATACGAAGCATCCTTCTGTAGAACCACATTTCAGCAGCCCCCGTTTTGTCATCCACCTCCTCAGGCCTTTCAAATATGTTATCCGCTGCTTTCCTCTGTCACTTTTTGATTTTAACTGGCGTGTTGGTATCAGGTTCTCCAAGCCCTTTCCTCAATGCATGTCCAAGGAACTTTAGCTGTCTCTTCCTGGTTCTCAGTATTAATTTCCTTTTCGTTTCTATCTTTTCCAAGACCTCATCATTGTTTACGTGCTCGGTCCATGATATCCGCTGCAACCTTCTGTAGAACAACATTTCAGCAGCCCCCGTTCTGTCATCCACCCTCTCAGGCCTTTCAAATATGTTATCCGCTGCTTTCCCTTGTCGTTTTTCACTCTATCTGACCTGTTAGTATCAGGATTCTCCAAGCCCTCCTTCCTCATTGCATGTCCCAGAAACTTTAGTTGTTTCTTCCTGATGCTCAGTATTAATTTCCTTTTCGTTTCCATCCTTTCCAAAACCTCGTCATTGTTCACGTGTTCGATCCCTTATATCCCCAGCATCAGTTACTATTTATTAATGGCTACTATTCAACCACTCAATGTGGTGTTAAATAGTAACCATCAATGAATATATCACTTTCGAATACACGAATTATTTATTCCTATTGAACACCTCGACCTGGTGTAATGATTAGCAGAGATGTCTCGCTAAGACCGAATAAAACTGTTATGAAATCAATCCTCACTGGGTACCCCATAATTTAAGCTATTTGGCCTTGTGCCACATCTAAGAAATCATAGAAACCTACGATTATTTATTCCCAGTTTAAGTTGACGTCATTGAAATAAATTCTATGTAATAAATGAAGACGAGTAAATCATACAGCGGCTTTAGATTTGGTGAAAAATTTCTGCATTTGGAATTTTTAAAATGTCAATTTGACTTAAAGTGATAGAGCATAACACAAAATAATCTAAATAATATGGAAAGATAACTTCGATAATATTCTACCAATTTCCTTAAACATTTTTGTAAATTAACATGATTTTGTAAAAGAAATATAAAAATACGCATTCGTTTAAAATCATCTTCTATCAGATATTTTTTCGAAAACGATCTTGATAAGTTTATCAGAAGTTGCGTAACTTTGAAATGAGATCCTTTCAATTCAAAAAAAAAGAAAGATCTCTTGAAATAGACTTTTTTAAAAAAATTATCTAAGTCGGTAGCAACTGTGTAACGCGAAATTATATTCTTGACGGTATTTATTTAAAAACAATTTCGTAAACAGCATAATTTAAATATGCTTGTTATATTAAAGAGTCTATAAAGTATGACTAAAGTTACCAGAAAAGTTTTAAATATTCTAGAAATATGATACCTGTTTTTAAATGTATAGTCATCTGTAGCGTTTATTCTCAGTGTCAGGGTTCAAAACAAATAAAAGCAACTTAGAGTTTGATCCAACCGCTAGATTAAGCATGGGGAATTTTTTTTCGATCAATTGACGCATTAAGCACATTTCGTTAAATTGCAGGCCACAGGACTTCAATATAACAAGTTCATTTTTTTTTTCGATAAAGATACCTGTAGAAAAATTCTCTTTGGTCAAATTGAATTATTAGAAACGTTCAACAAACAGCAATAAACAATAATAAAAGAAAGAAAAGACCCATTGCAGATATAAGCCGACTATTTTAATGGCTCATAAGAAATTCCATCATGCATTTGTAACCAATTTGTCCCCAATTTGGTTAAGGGGAAGTTTTTACAGACTGGAATATTTACATCATAGTCGTTTTATTAGGATCCATGCGAATGTGCTGTATTTCATATAACAAATGTTAAGGGTGCTATATGATTTTTGTACGGCTGATCTAGCCTTATTTGATTGATGCCTAAAATCATGGTGTATTAGTTAGGTAAGGAGAGTTCCAGAGTAGGACTAGAAATCGGTCATTAAATTCAAAATGTTTGGGAAAGAAACTAGGACAAAACGGAACATCATCTGGCCTCACGATTATCAACACGAGGCGCCTGCAGGATCTTCTATCTATGCGCGACATGGCACTGTATGAAGCCCAATATTAATGCCACTGTTGACCAGAGCAGCCTCTTAAGTCGCTACACAAATATGAATATCCATGGTTCGAAGCTTCTGCTCTCCATTTGTTGGAGTCAGTTGGGTGTAATTCATCATGAGCTGCTCAAACCGAGCGAGAGATCACTATCAACTACAACTGATGGGTTTGAACCGAGCATTGAAAAAAAAAGGGTCGCTACACGGACAGAGACACAACAAAATGATTTTGCAACATTACAATTCTATGGAACATGGTGAAAAACTGGCAAAATCTATTTGGAGACGCTTAAATGGGAAGTTTTATCTAAACTGCCGTACTCACCAGACATTACCCCGTCCGATAATCACTTGTTCCGATCGATGGCACATACCCTGGTTAAACATCATTTTCATTCTTATGAAAACGACAAAAAAATGTTTTGACTCGTGATAAGCCTCAAAAGACGGGTCGTTTTTTTCGTTGTAGAAGTCAAATGCTGCCAAAACGTTGGGAAAACGTAGCGGCTCGTGATGTTCAATATTTTCAATGACATTTCTTAAAAGTGTTGTGCATACAACATTAGTTTTCATGAAAAATCAGCAAGAATTTCTCCAAGTTCATATGTATAGGGGAAGCTATAGTTTAGATATATGCTCTATTTCTGTCAATAAGAGCTCAATAACAGCGATAGGATGCATGTAAATATAAATCATTATTGTGGAGGCTATTGGCTATGAATAATTTTGTTTTTTTGTTATTCAGTCAGTTAAGGGCCATACGTGATACACAGTTTGGGCGATCATGTCTGGAAAGAGACATGACTGACTGGACAGAAGATTATCTCGCGGTAGCTTCCATTGCTTTCTGCGGTAAACCGGTTGCCAGACAAGGCTATAAAACACAATCGGTCCCGTTATTTGACCTATAGCTAGAGGGAGTAAAGATGTATGATATTATTAAGTAGTAATAAGTGGGAGATCAGTTTATTACTTTATAACAATTCAAAACTGATCCCCTACTTTCTGCCCAGTAGAAGACTTAATTATGTTTTCAATATTTATATTCAGTCAGTCAGACAAGTGCCATACGTGAAACATGCTTTGGGCGATCATGTCTCGAAAGAGACATCACGGACTGGGCAGAAGATTATCCAGCATTAGGTTGCCATTGCTTTCTGTGGTGGACTGGTTGCCAGCCAATGCTATAGAACCCAATCTGTCCTGTTATTTAACCCATAACTGAAGGGAAGGGACGGATTAATATCTTTCTCAAAGGTTTTTGCGCGTAAGTGAATGCAACGAGTTTAACTGGAATTCGAACTGGTTTACGTAGTGATGATAGATTATAATGATGTTAAATTTTTATTGATTTTTTCTATTGATTATTTGATTATTATTAAACTTATTTGTTCTGTGTGAACAATATTTTTATTATTTACTTTATTAATTAATTAATCTTTTAGGTTTTTCTTAATCATATTTATATTTCTTTACGCTCGTTGGCTAACTTACTTGTTTAGATTATATTCTTGGCTTTGGCTAAAGTATGTTTCATTACTCTCGTTGTATATATTTTGCTGATATATTTTCATTCGTTGTTAATTATTTTTTTTTAGTTAATATAAACAAATGAAAGGAAATAAGTCCTCAAATCACATAATTGGGGAATAAGGAAACAGCATCTGCCTACAACAATGAATCCTAAAACAGTAAGACCTGTGTATGACGTTTCGACCATTAATCGTTTCTTCGTTATTGTCTGCGAATTTTGAACCGGACCATTTTTTGATCACTGGGATATATAATTATTATTCTATATGCGATGCCACTTCTAGATATCATGTAATTATCTCTCTTTAACACAACTGCCTAAGCCAGGAATTGAACCCACAATTCTTTGGGTAACGTCACTGGAACTAACCAAAACCTATATCCACTGGGTCATGTGTTCTTGAGAACATTTGTGCATACATTTCTAGGAGTTATAAATTTACTGTCTCAGTATTTTTTTTTTTACTAGAACTCATATTTCAATCTTTGAAGTTAATGGTTTTCTCTAGCACTCTGTGTTACTGGTTCTCATATTGTATTGATTTCTATGCTTGGCCGGCTTAAGAAATTTTTGTTGTCTAGCCTATGCACCGATTTCTTAAGTTCATATAGTTTCTAAAAATAAAAAACATTCTAGCACATGAAGAAGGCCGGAGATTAGAAGGGCAGAAACGTTGTAAAATATGGGAATAACGATAAAGACAACAGACCGAAAAAGTGTAAATAATATAACTTCTGCCTCATCTCAGAAGTACAGACAACTAGTAAAATCTGTCTTCTGGATAACACAGTTATAATCATCCGAGGCAAGCAAAAATTGGCAAATAAACCATCAGAACTTATTACAAGAAGCAGACAGGAAAACTAATTTTTACTTCGTTAACTAAAATATAAAATTAAAAACGAACAAGAATCAAAAACAAATAAAATAAATGAATATCAATGAACAAAAAAAAAATATATATATATAAGAAGATTATAATAAATGCAAATGTATACAGTCTTTGCAGCCAAGCAAATAATGAAAAGAAAAATAAATTAAATGTTCGAAGATCTGCATAAATAAACAATAAAATTATCATATTAAGAATGTATGCATAAACCCAAGCATAGGTAACAATAAACAGTAAACAAAATATAGGTATTCAATAACAAATAGCGTGTAAAATATTAAGAAACACCACTAAAAAATAGCCACGAATAACCACATTCGGTGTCCCGAATTATTTCAACTCAGTAAGAAAGAACAGCCAAAAATGCAAAATACAAGTTGGGGGATACTTATATCAAACAGATACAAAAATTTGAATGTGCGTTGTGGTGTAGTGGATATGGTCTCCGACCGACAAATCGGGGATCCGACTTCGGAATCCAGTTGAACTTCTTGCCTTCATTTATGCGCAAATACCCTTGGGAAAGATATTAATCCATCTCTACCTCTCCAGAGTGAGGTTAAAAAACAGGACAGATTGGGTTATATAGCCTTGGCTAGCAACCAGTCTAATGCATAAAGCAATGGTAACCTACTGTGAGACGATCTTCTGCCCAGTCAGTCATGTCTTGAAAGAGACATGATCGTCCAAAGCTTGTATCGTGTATTTCACTTAACTGACTGACAAAAATTTAAATACCTGGGAAGCGTTCTAGCAAGAGATGAAAAGTGCGACATAGAGATCCGAAGGCGAATTGGCATGACGCGTTTCAGAAGCTGAGTAAAGTATTAAGACACAGGAAACTTTCATTAGAAACAAAGAAGAGAGTACTGGATTGCTATGTGATGTCAGTTTTTTAATATGGCAGTGAATACTGGACAATATCATCAAAGATGAAGGAAAAACTTGAAGCAACTGAAATGTGGTTCTACAGAAGGATGCTACGGATATAATGAACCGAACATGTGAGCAATGATGAGTTGTTGGAAAGAATGGAAACAAAAAGGAAATTAATATCGAGAATCAGGAAGAGACAACTAAAGTTTCTGGGACATGTAATGAGGAAGGAGGGCTTGGAGAACCTGATATTAACAGGCTAAATAGATGGAAAGGAGGTAGAGGAAAGCAACGGATAACATATTTGAAGGGCCTGAACAGGTAGATGACAGGACGGGGCTACGAGATCTTACAGGGAAAAGTATGTTAAGAGCCACCAGGGATAGGGAGACGTGGAAGACCATGGTTGCCTACGTCCTGAAAGGACCAGGCACACAGAAGAAGAAGAATAAGCCTATAAATAATTATAAACATAACTGTTACCTTTTGCCGCTTGGTGTTTCCAAGCGCTTTCAGCCAATTTACTGGCCATTTTCAAGGATGTTATTTATCCGATGTTGTTAATTACTCTCACTCAGTGTCCAGTTGCACGCGTCATGTGATAGCTTTTAAAGAATGCTCCTTTTTAAAAACAAAATATAAATTGTGTTACACTCAAAACATGAGGATAAAATAACATTAAATTTCTATGGGATAAGCAACAAACCGAATACTGAACCCACCTCTAATTGTAAATAAAAAAATTGTCCACCGGAGGGTAGATGTAGATGTACCGGGGTTATATATCAGGCTACCCAGAAAGAAAATAAGAAAAATTATGTTTACCTTGAAATTTCCAAAGATAATAGCCAATTTAATTTCCTGCCCAGACACATTCATTTCTTAACCTTAGACATAAACACCAGACAGCTTTTTCCAAAATGTGTAGGAATTGAAGGAAAAAGAGCCCACAAATAGTTTGGAATATTATAAGTTCCGCACGTAGTTTATACATAAAAGAACATCCCAAATCCCAGTGACATTACGTCTAGGTTTAGTGTATTAGGACCATCGTTTCCAACAAGTAGACTTACTAATGCTACAGACATTTATTGAACAGATTAAAAACTACGTAATAAACGATATCTTCTTCCTTAGCTCCATGCAGCGAAATGATTATCCAGGAATATTCATGGTAACATTTGACGTTAACATCCTATCCTTATACATAATCCATAAATTTGGCAAAGAACTAATCACATACTAGACTGAAAAAACACTCAGAAATACTAAATCTCAAATTCACTAACGAATTCATCATTAATAGTATAGATATAATACTGAACAACAGCACTTTCAAATTTGAAAACAAACTATATCCGAAACCTAAGTCCCGCAATGGGAACGAAAATGACACCAAAAATACCACCCTAAGCTTAGCTTACCTCTAGGAAAACCATTATGAAAATACAGAGTAAAAATATGGAGACAAATAAAAGCACTGATTTTTGGAAGAGATACTTAGATGATTGTTTCAAAATGCGGGTGTCCTCCAGGGCTTTACCCTAGACCGAACGCTCTTTCTGATCTTCCTCAATGATCTCCCTGATATGATCAAACACTGAGTACTTATCTACGCTGATGACACAACCATTTACTTCGGCTGCAGTAAAAAAAAATCTGCCATCGCGGTTAAACCCCGATGCGGAAAATTACCCAATTTTCTCCAAAACTAGCAAAGATTAAAATCACCCAAGAATATAGACTAATAATCATTCTTAAAAATACTCATGAAAATAGACATAACCATATTATCACAGATGTTTACCACAAGCCTACAGACATACAACAATATTTTCATTTTAAGAGCTATAGATCAAAAAGCTGTCTAAGAGCCATCCCCTATTCCCTAGTACGGGAGATTGGTACTGTAAATGCTAACAAACATCTCTAAAAAATCCGTCTAGATAAATTACATAAGACTCTCAAGCCCAAGGATGTACCAAACCACTATTAAACAAGGGTTTTGAACTAGCAGAAAAAAAAAAACTTTTACACAAACTGTGAAATTCCCTACGAAAAAAACAAAAAACAAAACAAAAAACAAAAACAAAAACCAAAAACCAAAAATAACGAACAAATTCTAGCATACGTCTCGACTGCTATAGTGGAACATCCTGCCATCCCCGAGAATGGAATGCTCTAGACTTTAATGGACGGTGACAAGCGGTACGAGGGAAACAACTGTCTAAGGCGAAGGCATTCTCTATTTGATAGTTTATTCCGCTCCTACTCGTTGATTGCTTATCTGTATCTTATTGTTAATTGTACAGTAGTACAATAAATCCGTTGTATCGTATTCCTGTGTCGAGTACCATTCTTCCACTAATCTTTACACTGATATTCCTTTTCGGGATATATCATCAACATAAAAGAATAATTCAGAACTATTTACAGAATTTTTTTTTATAATCGTGTTGCCCCAAGCAAAGCCTTTTACTGCCACTGTTGAGCAGGAGGTTACATAGGAGGAAAGTTATGATAAAGAGTGACAGGTTATAGCGGGTGTCAGGAAGTGGTTAAGAGAAGCATGAGTGTGGGCATTAAGTGAGGGATCAGTTTATATATTGATTCTAATGTAGAACTGATCCCCCATTTTATATCCACATTATATAATTTTTTTTATAATCATATCGCCCCAAGCAAGGCATTTTACTGCCACTGTTTTGCAGGGGGTTACATAGGAGGAAAGTTATGAGAAAGAGTGACATGTTATAGAGGGTTTCAGGAAAAAGGTAGGAAAAGTATGAGAATACTGATGAGAGTGGAGTGGAAGAAGAAAGAAGCATGAGAGAGAGAGAGGAAGCAGGTTAGTGAGATAAGAGATGACTATTGACTTTACATTTAAATTCTTGGACATTATAGCTGTAGGGAAAGCAAGTAAATGGAAGGGAATTCCAAAGGCGGGAAGTGCGAGAAAAGAATCTGAGGGAGTAGAATTTGCGTTTACACTTTATTGGTTTCACAGTAAAAGTGTGGGACCTAATTGCTAATCTTGTACATCGTGCAAATTAATGTATGTTGGGTACCAGTGAGCTAAGTTCATCAGAGTAGAAGCCATAAAAGTATTTGTAGAAGAGACAAAAAGAAGCCACATTGCGCCAGTGAGAAAGTGACTGTATCTGAGCTGCCAAGTCGGGATCTATCACATTACAGATTCTCCGTTGAATTATGTCAAGGAGCCCTAGTTGGATAAGAGCACCCGACTAGATATGGCAGCAGCATTCAATGCCTGGGCGGATGGTAGATTTGTATATGTGCAGGATTGTTTCATATGGGAAAAAGTTCCTGGCTCTGCACAGAGATCCGACCTTCTTAGCAGAGGATTTAGATATGGACACTATGTCGTCATTCCTCTTGGCGTCAGTTGTGTGAGTAAACCCGAGGGTAGGGAAGATTTTCTGTGGTGGTTAATAGATAGAAGCTTCGTTTTGGAAGCACTGAAATTCACGAGTCATTCCTTACCCCAGTCCACCAGGGATTGGAGGTCCTTAAAAACCTAAACCTAAATAACAGTAGTGAGAAAATAAAAGATATACGAAAACCATTGAAGTAATTAAAAAGAAATATCAACGAAATATCATAAAACGCATATTAACATCATCCAAATTTAGTCAACACACAATAAACGGAGTCACAAAATGTAACCCCCCAGAAAGTTGGGTTGGTAATCTAGCTAATCTAAACTTATTTATAAATGGAACTTTGTCTCTGTGTGTGTGTCTGTCTGTCTGTGTGTGTGTGTCCGTTACCTATAGACTCTGAAACGGCTGAACCGATTTTCTTGAAAATTTACACAGTTGTACTATAGCGCCTGCGAGTGTTCTTAAATAGGTTTTGTGTCAAGGTACTCCCGATAAATATCGAAAATCGATAATAAATAAAAACCGGGGTATAGAAGGAGTGATACGATTTAAATCAAATTTGATACACTCATAGACAAAGATATAAGAAACGATATTCAGAAGTTTTAAGGTTGCAGTTCTTACAATAGTGCAAAAAAGCGATAATATATATATATATATATATATATATATATATATATATATATATATATATATATATATAAAAGGCAAGATGTTTCTGTGTGTCTGTTTATCTGCCTGTATTATTTTATTTTTTGCTTCAGGTTTGACTCTAAGTAGGTATAATTGTAGTTCTTAATCTCAGCCATGATACCATTTACTCACAGGACTGATTTAGCCTTCAAAATTCAGTTTACAACTAAAAAGACTTGTTTGATATCGATACCAGGAAATCAAAACTTGACTTATATCCATTCATTTTCCTTTCAGTCTACAGTTTCGCTTTAACTGGAAACAACTTTTGCTTTTTAGTCGTTCGTGCCAACGTCCAAAGAGTCTGAGCTCCAGGACCATAGATTAGTTTTAAAGCTTTGATTACACCCGGGAAACGCCGGGCTATACTGCTAGTATAACTATAGAGGAAAACTCCTATATTAAAAAAAAACATAACATTCACAATAAAAAAAAAAAAGAAAAAGAAAGATTTACCGTCTAACTCCAAAACTATAATTTGCACTCAGGTGGAGAAAATGGATCAAATTTTGTTTAGATATCACTCAAACACTATACAACAGAATCTCCCTACAGAAAAACAACGTTAAATTACCTGACAACAGAAAACACTTTGTGTCACAACACATCCACAAATGTAACAAGGGTAACTTTATTATCCTAATATAAAAAACATACGATTACACTTACCTCCAAATACATTAAAAAACTATATATATACATATATGAAATGATTTGTTTGAACATTATCTTTGATCGATACTCGTATTTAAGTAGATATTCCGTTTATAATCAAACAGTATTAAATATTTATATCTACCGGCCAGATTAATTACGAATAATTTTTGTTACGATAATGTATGCCATTCGTAGGATTCGTATCTGCGACCACTATCCACGTAGGAGAAGCCACCATGTTATCTGGCGCGTCTTAGACCTCTCGACCACGAATGACGATCAGCCTCAACGAAGTCAAATTAAGCCTATAATACAATTTTAGAATTCATCGGAACAACCATCTCTCCTCTGAAATGTATCGTAATGTCAACGGATGGAATTAATCTTCGTTAATTTCCATAACACACACACACACACACACACACACGCATTACATTTGTAAAGGCCACTCTCTTCTTTTTCAGGACAAGAACTGCATAGCATCCCCTGATAGATAGATAGATAGATAGATAGATAGATAGATAGATAGATAGATAGATAGATAGATAGATACATAGATAGATAGATAGATAGATAATTTTCTTCTTCACTGTTTTTAATGGAATATTTCGTCTTCTCTCTACTATTTGAAAACCTCATATGATATATATCAATTAGTTTAATATATGACTAATTTATGAGTTAACTATATATATATCCCTTTTAAAAACATTAAACTCTCTCTTTCTTTTTAAATTAAAGTTATGAAATTTGATTTTATTCACAAACTTCTTCAGTTTCTTGAACAAGAATGTTTTGTTCTGCTTTATCTCATTGTTTTTCAAAGTTCGGTGATCAATGGTTATTTTCTTCTTCACTGTTTTTAATGGAATATTTCATATTCTCTCTACTATTTGAAAACCTCATATGATATATATATCGATTAGTTTAACATATAACTAATTTCTATTTTGGGGAAACCCATTGCAATGTCAAATGTGTCATCTTTATTAATCAAATTCGGCAGAAAAGAACAGATTTGGGTTACGCTAATATAACTTGCTTTAGGCACGACATTTTGGATACACACATTTGATTGAATGGGAAAAGGTGCTCCGCATCATGAGCAATAATAAAAGAAGGGAATCTTTTAGAATTCAGTTGGTCTGTTCGATTTCAGCTACCATATTCAACTGACCTTACATTTATTACTTTTTACAATCGCTGAAAAAAAAAAAAACGCTGTTATTAGGATAACGGTGTGGGGATCGATCTCACAACAAATGAAATATGGTTGCATAAGAGTTAAAATCAATTTAGTGTTACAATGTCGAAAAGAAATGCATGAAAACAATTAAGAGACAATGAGAAATAAATAAGTTGGCTTTTTTGAATAATGGGCAAATCGAAACACACACACACACACACACACACACACACACACACATATATATATATATATATATATATATATATATATATAGTTTGATAGTTTGATCAGAAAACAGGTTTCGAACAGGAAATATTGCTAAAAAATGAATGTACTGAAAGGTTAACGGGCTCAAGCACTTCCCAAAACCAGACTAAATGAACAGAAATAAAACATTTGTAAAGGCCAATCTCTTCTTTATCAGAACAAGAGTTGCATAGCATCCCCACTTAGATAGATAGATAGATAGATAGATAGATAGATAGATAGATAGATAGATAGATGTGAACATAATGAGATAGATAGATAGATAAATAGATATGAACAAAACGAGATAGATAGATAGATAGATAGATGTGAACATAATGAGATAGATAGATAGATAAATAGATATGAACAAAATGAGATAGATAGATAGATAGATAGATAGATAGATAGATAGATAGATAGATAGATAGATGTGAACATAATGAGATAGATAGATAGATAAATAGATATGAACAAAATGAGATAGATAGATAGATAGATAGATAGATAGATAGATAGATATGAACAAAATGAGATAGATAGATAGATAGATAGATAGATAGATAGATAGATGGATGTGAACATAATGGGTTAGATAGATAGATAGATAGATAGATAGATGTGAACATAATGAGATAGATATGAACAAAA
Organism: Ascarosepion bandense; assembly: GCA_037127315.1. Lineage (NCBI taxonomy): Eukaryota > Metazoa > Mollusca > Cephalopoda > Sepiida > Sepiidae > Ascarosepion > Ascarosepion bandense. Next base: position 2,155,873 of record JBBBDQ010001862.1, on the reverse strand, counting down.
TTAGATAGATAGATAGATAGATAGATAGATAGATAGATGTGAAAATAATGAGATAGATAGATAAATAGATATGAACAAAATGAGATAGATAGATAGATAGATAGATAGATAGATAGATAGATATGAACAGACTTAATAGACAGGCAGATAGAGAGATAGCGAGATAAAGAGAGAGAGAGTGGAAGTAATAGAAAGAAAATACCTTATTCGATTCCTAACTTTCCTAAAATTCTCCATTAAATGCAACATCGAATCGAATCAGTCAAAACAATCAAGAATTTTACCGCCAAAATAGGTAACACACGACGAAAGAAAATGGCGCTTCCTACTTCAACTAAATCATTTTCTCGTGAATTCGATTTTTTGTGTATGATGGGGATGTTTCTACTTTTCTAACAAATTTTATTCGTTTGCCTCGGTTGTTTTTGCAACTTCCGCCTCTAAATGTCTCCATTATCGAACGATATCTTCGACGCATCGATTTCCCGCGCTAAAAATCAAGGGACATTTAACTACACAATTTCTTAAAAACACTAACGATTGCAGACTTGGTCAATTGCAATCATATTATCCTTCCTTCCTTCTTTATTTTGACCTTAGAAATTTCTCGCGACATAGTTGCTTTCTTTTTGTCTATTGATTCTTCTTTCGACATACTGTATTTTTTCTCTCTTTCTTGCTTTGATTTGTTCAGTTCTGTTCTTCAAAATTATTCTTTCTGTTTCGTGAAGAATTTTCTTTGTTTTATTTGTTTTTACAGACTGAAAAGGATACATTTTTGCCATATATATTTTTAATTTCGCGCATGGGAGTTTTTGATTTTGTTGATTGCACAAAATGTACTAGGGTCAGTTGGGCACCGCCTGTGAAAAAGTTCACTATCACTCAATTCACTCCACCAGAATTTTGGAATCGACAATTTGTAATGTTTATCATTCGCGCTGAAATATTTCAAAGTGTTTGGATGTTAATCTGATAACAGCAAAGTGTCACGATATATATATATATATATATATATATATATATATATGTATATTTATATAAAAAAAACAATATGAATAATGTCTAGAAAAGGTTAAAATCTATAATAAGGGATTCTACCGAGTCCTATTTGTTATTACAAAAAAGTATTAATTCATGAAGTAGTTGTAAAAATAAGGAAATTAGAAATAGAACGTCTGGAAAATTCTAGATCATTCCATAAAATTCGGGAAAAATCTAGATAATTGGAAATGATTCGAGAAATATCCAAATTTAGTGTTAGCCCCCTATAAAAAAAAGGTTTTGGGAAGAAAGTAGTTAAAAAGATTTGATGACATTATCAACTCCGGCTTTGATTCAAGGCTGTATGTCCATCCGAAAGAATCTCTACTGAATATTGCCGACTAACTAAAACCTGAAAGAGAACCTCATGGAACTAAAAGGGTAAATAAAATTTTTTGACTCTTTCATTGACCAAACTAATAATTATTCTTTATATACATGTTTGAAGATTTTCAAAAAGTATAGCACTTAGACTACTTCGCTAGCTTAACTGGGTAAAGATACTTGACACCTTATCTTCCCCTTCGTAACACTTCGCCTGCCAGTAGTAAACTCTATGTTTCTTGTTTTGAATGCAAAAATTGTATATTTTGTAAATATTTTTATTTTGTGTTATCGTAAATTAAATATTTGTTTGTGATTAAGTTCTGTGTTTTGGTCAATCATTTTCTTATTATGTTACAAGTTATAATACGTAACACAAAGATTATTTGAAAAAAGTTGAATGAAGCCCATCAGCATCATGGTGTTTGGAATAAACATTAGTTATGGTGACGTTACGTCTCCATTCCTTTTCCTACAGGGCCTCAGATTCAAGACGTAAACCTAAATCAACTACCTTGAAGAGGTAGTGCTGCCCTGAGTCAAGAGGTTGCTAGATAGCCCTGTCTGGGAAAAGGATTCTGCCCAATGCTACACAAGCGGGATACCTTGGCTGATAGAAAGTTACTTCGACCACATCACCTCTTACATCTGACAATCTAATTCCCTTGATTATTTTGTGGTGGGGCAGTTGAGTAGGAGACCAACAAAACTCCTTGTAACAGCAAAGATGACCTGAAAGCAAGGATCATGTCATCAAACAAGAAGAGAGACAGGATGTTCCAAAATCATCTGGAAATCTTGGTTGAAGCAAATGGCGATATTCTTGAATGAATTTACTCTCTAGTATTTGAAGATACTTTTGTGCCATCTTGGTAAATATGGCTGTTAAGATGATATTTTTAATTGTTTCGCCCTAAACAAGGCAGCACTGCCACTGATGCGCAGGGGCGGGGGGCTACATAAGAGGAGAAAGTGAAATTTTACACAGGAGGAGAGCAGAGAAAGCGGAACCGATAGAGGGGAAGAAAAGCATAGGAATACTGGTGTGAAGAGAGTTGTGATAGGAGAGTGAAAATGGAGAAGAACAAGACAAAAGAGTGTTGGGGGACAGACAAGAGCAGTATCGGAGTCAAGTTGATTAGAGATGAGATTGATGTTGTATTTAAACTCTTGGCGATTGTAGCCGTCAGGAAAGCAAGCATACAGATAGGATTTCCACAGGCGGAACGTGCGAGAAAAGGATCTGTTGGCGAAGAATTCTCACCGGCAATTGGTAGATTTTATTTTACAAATAAAATCTACCAATTAATAATCATATTGCCCCAAGCAAGGCATTTTACTGCCACTGTTTTGCAAGAGGTTACATAGGAGGAAAATTATGAGAAAGAGTGACAGCTTATAGGAGGTGTCAAGAAGTGGGTAAGAGATAGATTACTATGACCATAAATTGAGGGATGAGTTTATATATTAATTGTAATGTAGAATTGATCCTCCATTTTATATCCACATTCTAATAGTATAGATTTTTTTTTATATAATCGTATTGCCCCAAGCAAGGCATTTTACTGCCACTGTTTTGCAGGAGGTTACCAAGGAGGAAAGTTATGAGAAAGAGTGACAGGTTATAGGGGGTGTCACGAATTGGGTAGGAAAAGGATGAGAATACTGATGAGAGTGAAGTAGAGAGAGAAAGGAGCATGAGAGAGAGAGAGATGATGCAGGTTAGTGAGATAGGAGATGACTATTGACTTTACATTTAAATTCTTGGAAATTGTAGCTGTCGGGGAAGTAAGTCAATGGAAAGGTATTCCACAGGCGGGAAGTGCGAGAAAAGAAGCTATTAGAGTAGAATTTACCTTTACTTTTATTTGTTTAATACTGTAAATGGTGGGACCTTGTTGCCACTTTGGTTGCTCTAGTAAATTCTTATAGAGGGGGCGTCAGTAAGCTAATCTCGTCGGAACAGAAACCATAAAAATATTTGTAGAAGAGACAGAGGGAAGCGACACCCCGTCGCTGAGATAGTGGCTGAAATCGAGCTGCCAAGTCAAGACCGATGATATTATAGATTCTTCTCTGGAGCTTGTCGAGAAGCCTAAGAGAAATTACAGGGGCGCCCTACCAGAGATGATAATAGTCTTCAATGCATGGGTAGATGTAAGATGGACTCAGGCGAGAAAAACTTGCTGGCCCGACACAAATGAGCCAACCTTCCTAGCAGTAGAATTAGCTATTGATTCAATGTAATCGTTCCACTTGAGGTCGGAAAGAGTGTGAGACCGAGGAAGCGCAGTGTATTGCTTTTGGGGAGACTAGCTTGATACATGCAGATGTGAGGCAGAGGGACTGTCTATTGTGGTTTCTTTGTTGTTGAGTGATAGTAGCTTCGTTTTTGAAGCATTAAAGTTTACGAGCCATTTCTTACCCTAGTCCATCACAAATTGGCGGTCCTTCTCAAGATCATCAGCGAGGTTATCTTTCACCGCCTTGGCATATTTTTTTACGGAAGTCGGAGTAAATGATGGTGTCATCAACGTGGATGCCTACTTGGGGTTTGATCACATCATTGATGAAGACCAGAAAGAGCGTTCGGTCTAGGATAGAGCCCTGGCGGACACCCGCATTCGTGTGATAGGGTGTGGAGGCATGCCCGTTCAAGACGACCCTGTGTCATTTTCATTTTGCGTAAAATAAACCATAATTTATCCATGTATGTGCGGTAATAAAAGTTCTTATTTACTTTCTACATGTTTTATCCGTGTTTTATAGATAATTACCTGTCAGGTCGTCGTCGATCATGGATCTCGACAACTTCCATTTTTTTTTTTTTGGTGGGGGTCATGTACTGAGATCTCAATTATATTGGCATGGCTAAGGTCGCAATCCTAAAGCTAAGGAATGAGGGACAGAAATTTTTTTTGGAAACAAAAAAAAAAAAAAGATTGTTATGTGATGTTGGGTCTTCAGTCTGCCAGCGAATACTGGAAAGTCTCACCAAAGATGAAGGAAATAATCGAATCAAGCGAAATGTGGTTCAGCAGAAGGATGCTGAGGATAATTTAGACAGAACATGCGAGTAAGAACAATGATTTGCATAGAATGGGAACAAAAAGCAAATTTATGCCTAACGTCATAGAAAGACAACTGAAGTCTCTGTGGCACGTAATGAGGAAGGAGGGTTTAGAGAATATAATGCTCACAGGTCAGACAGAGTTAAAGCGAGACGGGGGAAGTAACGCATGAAATACTAGTTGAACTTGAGCTATTTGATGGCGGAACATGGTTTAAGCGGGATAACGGAGGATGGATATTTAAGAGCTACAAAGGATTAGAAATGTGGAGAGCTATGATTGCCTATGTCCTGAAGGAGCACGGCACATCAGAAAAGATATTTTGAAACATTGTATATGCATCTTTATCCAGTCAGTTAAAGTCAGTCAGTCAATTAATTGCCATAAGTGATATACGCTTGGATGATCATGTCTCGAAAGTGACATGACTGACTGGGCAGAAGATGATCCCGCAATAGGTTGCCATTGCTTTCTGCCGTAGACTGGTTGCCAGCCAATGCTATAGAACCCAATCTTACTTCTTATTTGACCCATAGCTAGACGGAGAAGAGATGTATTATATTATTAAGTAGTATTTAGTGGGGGATCAGTTTATTACTTAATAGCAATATTAAAATGATCCCCCACTTTATGTCCAGTAGAAGGCTTAATCATGTTTTCAACTATTATATTCAACTTAAAATATTAAAATAGTCAACAACAGCGCTATTCTAGTTACCATTCAATACTTTCTTTTATGCCCGAGAACAGATGATAATCACGTGGTGATAAATCGGAAGAACTGTGCTGGTGATCAATCAGCTCAAAGCCACATTCACGCACAGCAGTGATTGAAATCAAGGACTTGTTTACTGTCTTGTCTTGATGAAAGAATCCTTCTTTTATTCTTGGCGGCTGGCCCTGATAACCTTTCGTAATTGCCTCATCAAGTTGGCACAGTATTCTCCATTGATAGTGTGGCCGTTTTACAGATAGTCAATAAACACAACGCTTTTTGCGTCTTAAAAAAACTTATGCCATCACAACCCCTGCTATGAAACGACCGTGACCTTTTTAGAGCAGGAGGAGGTGTGGTTCTATTTATGGTTTGTCTCTTTGTGTCTGGCAGTAAGTGATAAACGCAACACTCATCTTAGGTTAGGTAACGTTCAGGTAAATCAGTCGAATCATCCTCAAACAGTGTTTGTGATGTGATCAGTCTGGTGTGCTTTTGATCACGACGTGGCACCCACCAAGCAGAAACATTTTTCATGTCAAGATTATTATGCAGAATATTCTCAACTCTCCCGCGGGGATATGCACATAGCAATGGCTATTTGATTTATTATCGATTGGCTGTCATCCGTCACCATGTGGGGAACACGATCGATGTTTTAATTACCTGGTGGCATTTGCAAGACTTCCAGACATTGTGTCATCTTCAAGACACTGTGTCTTCCTTTTCTAAAATCAGTTGCCAACTTTTTTTTAAAACTAGATACTAAAGTATCAGCATGTCAGCAAGGATTGGCCATTTTCAAGAGTATCGGCTAATTGTTAATTTTTAACTTTACATGGAAAGAACCAATGCAATCTATAAAAAGAAGATCTATAATTAACGCATGCAAGACTTCACAGCCCTGGCTTCACTTGTTCATAGTCAGCCTATGAACATTTTAGCCCAGTCACGTATTTGTTTGCGTATGCCTGCACGGAGGAACAGTATACGTGTTTAAGTGTCGTGTCGTGACTCGTAACATGTGACATCCGTAAAAAAGACAATGTGCGTTTATCATCTATATGAGTGGTCATCAGGAAATAATAGTAAGTACGTACTTAATGTGTATGAACAGTGTGAAAACGAAATACGAAGGACAAACAGGTAACGGAAGCTCGAGATGGGACACATTAAGAGTGGCTCTAGTGCCATCGGCGAACGACATCATCCCAAAGGATAAACAGTTTCTTTCCTCGCACTTCCCGACTGTGGAAGGGAATTCCACACGATTGCTTCCCCGACGGCTACAATCTCCAGGAGTTTAAATGTAAGGTCAAGAGACACCTCCTAACACACTAACCTGCTCCCTCCCATTCTATCAAACACTCTTCCCGTCTGCCCAACCCTCATTCTCGGTATCCTTACTCATCTGTCTACTTCGTCCTGACATTCCCTATGTCTAACCATTCCTTCTCTTTACCTTCCCCTATGTAACCCCATGCGCAATAGTGGCAGTGGAATGCCTTGCTTGGGGTGAAATGATTTAAAAAAAAATAAAATAAAGCACGCCGGAAGAAAATTATGTGGATCACTGAAGAGACCCTTGACCTGATACAAAAAAGACAAAACATACACCAAAGTATGTAACGAAATTCAAGGAAATACACAAGAAAATCTAAACTTATTTATAAATGGAATTTTGTCTGTGTGTATGTGTGTGTGTGTGTGTGTGTGTGTGTGTATCCGTGACGTATAGACTCCGAAACGGCTGAACCGATTTTTTGAAAGTTTACACAGTTGTACTATAAGCGACTGCGAGTGTTCTTAGCTAGGCTTTGTGTCGAGGTACCTCCGATAAATATCGAAAATCGATAAGCGAAAAAATCAGGTTATAGAAGGAGTTGTCCTTTTTTAATCAAATTTGATACACTCATAGACAAAGACATAAGAAATATTATATAATTTTCCAGGTTACAGTTCTTACAATAGTGCAGAAAATCGATAATATATATATATATATATATATATATATATATATATATATATATATATAAGACAGGATGTTTGTGCGTCTGTCTGTTTATCTGCCTGTATGTCCTTTATACAAATCCACAATTTTTATCCGATTCTCACCAAACCTCACACAAATATTCTTTAGGTTGTGTCTGAGCTCCAGGACCATGGATTAGTTTTAAAGCGTTCATTACACTCGAGCAACGACGGGCTACACTGCTAGTAAAGAAAAATGCAGACAGACTCAACGACAAATGAGCTGAAGTAGAGAAACTTAGCACGACAAATAATGATGTTATTTATAAAGAATAAAATAACTAATAGGATTCAGCTACATTATGTCAAAAAGCAAAGGGCGGTACACTCATACTAGAAAAGCAAAGAAAAATACTTATGAGATGGGATGAGCATATTAGTGATCTCTTTCGCGACAAGAGAGAGCAACCAACAATACACAAAAATACGGATGGAGCAGAAATATTAAAAGCCGAAGTGGAATCGGCAATGGCCAAATTGAACAGAAGCAGAAATATTAAAAGCCGAAGTGGAATCGGCTATGTCCAAATTGAACAGAAGCAGAAATATTAAAAGCCGAATTGGAATCGGCAATGGCCAAATTGAACAGAAGCAGAAATATTAAAAGCCGCAGTGGAATCGGCAATGGCCAAATTGAACAGAAGCAGAAATATTAAAAGCCGAATTGGAATCGGCAATGGCCAAATTGAACAGAAGCAGAAATATTAAAAGCCAAAGCGGAATCGGCAATGGCCAAATTGAACAGAAGAAGAAATATTAAAAGCCGAATTGGAATCGGCAATGGCCAAATTGAACAGAAGCAGAAATATTAAAAGCCGAAGCGGAATCGGCAATGGCCAAATTGAACAGAAGCAGAAATATTAAAAGCCGAAGTGGTATCAGCAATGGCCAAATTGAACAGAAGCAGAAATATTAAAAGCCGAATTGGAATCGGCTATGTCCAAATTGAACAGAAGCAGAAATATTAAAAGCCGAATTGGAATCGGCAATGGCCAAATTGAACAGAAGCAGAAATATTAAAAGCCGAAGTGGAATCGGCTATGTCCAAATTGAACAGAAGCAGAAATATTAAAAGCCGAAGCGGAATCGGCAATGGCCTAATTGAACAGAAGCAGAAATATTAAAAGCCGAAGTGGAATCGGCAATGGCCAATTTGAACAGAAGCAGAAATATTAAAAGCCGAAGTGGAATCGGCTATGTCCAAATTGAACAGAAGCAGAAATATTAAAAGCCGAATTGGAATCGGCAATGGCCAAATTGAACAGAAGCAGAAATATTAAAAGCCGCAGTGGAATCGGCAATGGCCAAATTGAACAGAAGCAGAAATATTAAAAGCCGAATTGGAATCGGCAATGGCCAAATTGAACAGAAGCAGAAATATTAAAAGCCAAAGCGGAATCGGCAATGGCCAAATTGAACAGAAGAAGAAATATTAAAAGCCGAATTGGAATCGGCAATGGCCAAATTGAACAGAAGCAGAAATATGAAAAGCCGAAGCGGAATCGGCAATGGCCAAATTGAACAGAAGCAGAAATATTAAAAGCCGAAGTGGTATCAGCAATGGCCAAATTGAACAGAAGCAGAAATATTAAAAGCCGAATTGGAATCGGCTATGTCCAAATTGAACAGAAGCAGAAATATTAAAAGCCGAATTGGAATCGGCAATGGCCAAATTGAACAGAAGCAGAAATATTAAAAGCCGAAGTGGAATCGGCTATGTCCAAATTGAACAGAAGCAGAAATATTAAAAGCCGAAGCGGAATCGGCAATGGCCTAATTGAACAGAAGCAGAAATATTAAAAGCCGAAGTGGAATCGGCAATGGCCAATTTGAACAGAAGCAGAAATATTAAAAGCCGAAGTGGAATCGGCAATGGCCAAATTGAACAGAAGCAGAAATATTAAAAGCCGAATTGGAATCGGCAATGGCCAAATTGAACAGAAGCAGAAATATTAAAAGCCGCAGTGGAATCGGCAATGGCCAAATTGAACAGAAGCAGAAATATTAAAAGCCGAATTGGAATCGGCAATGGACAAATTGAACAGAAGCAGAAATATTAAAAGCCGAATTGGAATCGGCAATGGCCAAATTGAACAGAAGAAGAAATATTAAAAGCCGAATTGGAATCGGCAATGGCCAAATTGAACAGAAGCAGAAATATTAAAAGCCAAAGCGGAATCGGCAATGGCCAAATTGAACAGAAGCAGAAATATTAAAAGCCGAAGTGGTATCAGCAATGGCCAAATTGAACAGAAGCAGAAATATTAAAAGCCGAATTGGATTCGGCTATGTCCAAATTGAACAGAAGCAGAAATATTAAAAGCCGAATTGGAATCGGCAATGGCCAAATTGAACAGAAGCAGAAATATTAAAAGCCGAAGTGGAATCGGCTATGTCCAAATTGAACAGAAGCAGAAATATTAAAAGCCGAATTGGAATCGGCAATGGCCAAATTGAACAGAAGCAGAAATATTAAAAGCCGAATTGGAATCGGCAATGGCCAAATTGAACAGAAGCAGAAATATTAAAAGCCGAAGCGGAATCGGCAATGGCCAAATTGAACAGAAGCAGAAATATTAAAAGCCGAATTGGAATCAGCAATGGCCAAATTGAACAGAAGCAGAAATATTAAAAGCCGAATTGGAATCGGCTATGTCCAAATTGAACAGAAGCAGAAATATTAAAAGCCGAATTGGAATCGGCAGTGGCCAAATTGAACAGAAGCAGAAATGTTAAAAGCCGAAGCGGAATCGTCAATGGCCAAATTGAACAGAAGCAGAAATATTAAAAGCCGAAGTGGAATCGGCTATGTCCAAATTGAACAGAAGCAGAAATATTAAAAGCCGAATTGGAATCGGCAATGGCCAAATTGAACAGAAGCAGAAATATTAAAAGCCGAATTGGAATCGGCAATGGCCAAATTGAACAGAAGCAGAAATATTAAAAGCCAAAGCGGAATCGGCAATGGCCAAATTGAACAGAAGCAGAAATATTAAAAGCCGAATTGGAATCAGCAATGGCCAAATTGAACAGAAGCAGAAATATTAAAAGACGAAGCGGAATCGGCAATGGCCTAATTGAACAGAAGCAGAAATATTAAAAGCCGAAGTGGAATCGGCAATGTCCAATTTGAACAGAAGCAGAAATATTAAAAGCCGAAGTGGAATCGGCAATGGCCAAATTGAACAGAAGCAGAAATATTAAAAGCCGAAGTGGAATCGTCAATGGCCAAATTGAACAGAAGCAGAAATATTAAAAGCTGAAGTGGAATCGTCAATGGCCAAATTGAACAGAAGCAGAAATATTAAAAGCCGAATTGGAATCGGCAATGGCCAAATTGAACAGAAGCAGAAATATTAAAAGCCGAAGCGGAATCGTCAATGGCCAAATTGAACAGAAGCAGAAATATTAAAAGCCGAATTGGAATCGGCAATGGTCAAATTGAACAGAAGCAGAAATATTAAAAGCCGAAGCGGAATGGGCAATGGCCAAATTGAACAGAAGCAGAAATATTAAAAGCCGAAGCGGAATCGGCAATGGCCAAATTGAACAGAAGCAGAAATATTAAAAGCCGAATTGGAATCAGCAATGGCCTAATTGAACAGAAGCAGAAATATTAAAAGCCGAATTGGAATCGGCTATGTCCAAATTGAACAGAAGCAGAAATATTAAAAGCCGAATTGGAATCGGCAATGGCCAAATTGAACAGAAGCAGAAATATTAAAAGCCGAATTGGAATCGGCAATGGCCAAATTGAACAGAAGCAGAAATATTAAAAGCCGAAGCGGAATCGGCAATGGCCAAATTGAACAGAAGCAGAAATATTAAAAGCCGAATTGGAATCAGCAATGGCCAAATTGAACAGAAGCAGAAATATTAAAAGCCGAATTGGAATCGGCTATGTCCAAATTGAACAGAAGCAGAAATATTAAAAGCCGAATTGGAATCGGCAGTGGCCAAATTGAACAGAAGCAGAAATGTTAAAAGCCGAAGCGGAATCGTCAATGGCCAAATTGAACAGAAGCAGAAATATTAAAAGCCGAAGTGGAATCGGCTATGTCCAAATTGAACAGAAGCAGAAATATTAAAAGCCGAATTGGAATCGGCAATGGCCAAATTGAGCAGAAGCAGAAATATTAAAAGCCGAATTGGAATCGGCAATGGCCAAATTGAACAGAAGCAGAAATATTAAAAGCCGAATTGGAATCGGCAATGGCCAAATTGAACAGAAGCAGAAATATTAAAAGCCGAATTGGAATCAGCAATGGCCAAATTGAACAGAAGCAGAAATATTAAAAGACGAAGCGGAATCGGCAATGGCCTAATTGAACAGAAGCAGAAATATTAAAAGCCGAAGTGGAATCGGCAATGTCCAATTTGAACAGAAGCAGAAATATTAAAAGCCGAAGTGGAATCGGCAATAGCCAAATTGAACAGAAGCAGAAATATTAAAAGCCGAAGTGGAATCGTCAATGGCCAAATTGAACAGAAGCAGAAATATTAAAAGCTGAAGTGGAATCGTCAATGGCCAAATTGAACAGAAGCAGAAATATTAAAAGCCGAATTGGAATCGGCAATGGCCAAATTGAACAGAAGCAGAAATATTAAAAGCCGAAGCGGAATCGTCAATGGCCAAATTGAACAGAAGCAGAAATATTAAAAGCCGAATTGGAATCGGCAATGGTCAAATTGAACAGAAGCAGAAATATTAAAAGCCGAAGCGGAATGGGCAATGGCCAAATTGAACAGAAGCAGAAATATTAAAAGCCGAAGCGGAATCGGCAATGGCCAAATTGAACAGAAGCAGAAATATTAAAAGCCGAATTGGAATCAGCAATGGCCTAATTGAACAGAAGCAGAAATATTAAAAGCCGAATTGGAATCGGCTATGTCCAAATTGAACAGAAGCAGAAATATTAAAAGCCGAATTGGAATCGGCAGTGGCCAAATTGAACAGAAGCAGAAATATTAAAAGCCGAAGCGGAATCGTCAATGGCCAAATTGAACAGAAGCAGAAATATTAAAAGCCGAAGTGGAATCGGCTATGTCCAAATTGAACAGAAGCAGAAATATTAAAAGCCGAATTGGAATCGGCAATGGCCAAATTGAACAGAAGCAGAAATATTAAAAGCCGAATTGGAATCGGCAATGGCCAAATTGAACAGAAGCAGAAATATTAAAAGCCGAATTGGAATCGGCAATGGCCAAATTGAACAGAAGCAGAAATATTAAAAGCCGAATTGGAATCAGCAATGGCCAAATTGAACAGAAGCAGAAATATTAAAAGACGAAGCGGAATCGGCAATGGCCTAATTGAACAGAAGCAGAAATATTAAAAGCCGAAGTGGAATCGGCAATGGCCAATTTGAACAGAAGCAGAAATATTAAAAGCCGAAGTGGAATCGGCAATGGCCAAATTGAACAGAAGCAGAAATATTAAAAGCCGAATTGGAATCGGCAATGGCCAAATTGAACAGAAGCAGAAATATTAAAAGCCAAAGCGGAATCGGCAATGGCCAAATTGAACAGAAGAAGAAATATTAAAAGCCGAATTGGAATCGGCAATGGCCAAATTGAACAGAAGCAGAAATATTAAAAGCCGAATTGGAATCGGCAATGGCCAAATTGAACAGAAGCAGAAATATTAAAAGCCGAAGTGGTATCAGCAATGGCCAAATTGAACAGAAGCAGAAATATTAAAAGCCGAACTGGAATCGGCTATGTCCAAATCGAACAGAAGCAGAAATATTAAAAGCCGAATTGGAATCGGCAATGGCCAAATTGAACAGAAGCAGAAATATTAAAAGCCGAAGTGGAATCGGCTATGTCCAAATTGAACAGAAGCAGAAATATTAAAAGCCGAATTGGAATCGGCAATGGCCAAATTGAACAGAAGCAGAAATATTAAAAGCCGAATTGGAATCGGCAATGGCCAAATTGAACAGAAGCAGAAATATTAAAAGCCGAAGCGGAATCGGCAATGGCCAAATTGAACAGAAGCAGAAATATTAAAAGCCGAATTGGAATCAGCAATGGCCAAATTGAACAGAAGCAGAAATATTAAAAGCCGAATTGGAATCGGCTATGTCCAAATTGAACAGAAGCAGAAATATTAAAAGCCGAATTGGAATCGGCAGTGGCCAAATTGAACAGAAGCAGAAATGTTAAAAGCCGAAGCGGAATCGTCAATGGCCAAATTGAACAGAAGCAGAAATATTAAAAGCCGAAGTGGAATCGGCTATGTCCAAATTGAACAGAAGCAGAAATATTAAAAGCCGAATTGGAATCGGCAATGGCCAAATTGAACAGAAGCAGAAATATTAAAAGCCGAATTGGAATCGGCAATGGCCAAAGTGAACAGAAGCAGAAATATTAAAAGCCGAATTGGAATCGGCAATGGCCAAATTGAACAGAAGCAGAAATATTAAAAGCCGAATTGGAATCAGCAATGGCCAAATTGAACAGAAGCAGAAATATTAAAAGACGAAGCGGAATCGGCAATGGCCTAATTGAACAGAAGCAGAAATATTAAAAGCCGAAGTGGAATCGGCAATGGCCAATTTGAACAGAAGCAGAAATATTAAAAGCCGAAGTGGAATCGGCAATGGCCAAATTGAACAGAAGCAGAAATATTAAAAGCCGAAGTGGAATCGTCAATGGCCAAATTGAACAGAAGCAGAAATATTAAAAGCTGAAGTGGAATCGTCAATGGCCAAATTGAACAGAAGCAGAAATATTAAAAGCCGAAGTGGAATCGGCAATGGCCAAATTGAACAGAAGCAGAAATATTAAAAGCCGAAGCGGAATCGTCAATGGCCAAATTGAACAGAAGCAGAAATATTAAAAGCCGAATTGGAATCGGCAATGGCCAAATTGAACAGAGGCAGAAATATTAAAAGCCGAAGCGGAATGGGCAATGGCCAAATTGAACAGAAGCAGAAACATTAAAAGCCGAATTGGAATCGGCAATGGCCAAATTGAACAGAAGCAGAAATATTACAAGCCGAATTGGAATCGGCAATGGCCAAATTGAACAGAAGCAGAAATATTAAAAGCCGAATTGGAATCGACTATGTCAAAATTGAACAGAAGCAGAAATATTAAAAGCCGAATTGGAATCGGCAGTGGCCAAATTGAACAGAAGCAGAAATATTAAAAGCCGAAGCGGAATCGTCAATGGCCAAATTGAACAGAAGCAGAAATATTAAAAGCCGAATTGGAATCGGCAGTGGCCAAATTGAACAGAAGCAGAAATATTAAAAGCCGAATTGGAATCGGCAATGGCCAAATTGAACAGAAGCAGAAATATTAAAAGCCGAAGCGGAATCGTCAATGGCCAAATTGAACAGAAGCAGAAATATTAAAAGCCGAATTGGAATCGGCAGTGGCCAAATTGAACAGAAGCAGAAATATTAAAAGCCGAATTGGAATCGGCAATGGCCAAATTGAACAGAAGCAGAAATATTAAAAGCCGAAGCGGAATCGTCAATGGCCAAATTGAACAGAAGCAGAAATATTAAAAGCCGAATTGGAATCGGCTATGTCCAAATTGAACAGAAGCAGAAATATTAAAAGCCGAAGCGGAATCGTCAATGGCCAAATTGAACAGAAGCAGAAATATTAAAAGCCGAATTGGAATCGGCAATGGCCAAATTGAACAGAAGCAGAAATATTAAAAGCCGAAGCGGAATCGTCAATGGCCAAATTGAACAGAAGCAGAAATATTAAAAGCCGAATTGGAATCGGCAATGGCCAAATTAAACAGAAGCAGAAATATTAAAAGCCGAATTGGAATCGGCTATGTCCAAATTGAACAGAAGCAGAAATATTAAAAGCCGATTTGGAATCGGCAGTGGCCAAATTGAACAGAAGCAGAAATATTAAAAGCCGAATTGGAATCGGCAATGGCCAAATTGAACAGAAGCAGAAATATTCAAAGCCGAAGCGGAATCGTCAATGGCCAAATTGAACAGAAGCAGAAATATTAAAAGCCGAATTGGAATCGGCAGTGGCCAAATTGAACAGAAGCAGAAATATTAAAAGCCGAATTGGAATCGGCAATGGCCAAATTGAACAGAAGCAGAAATATTAAAAGCCGAAGCGGAATCGGCAATGGCCTAATTGAACAGAAGCAGAAATATTAAAAGCCGAAGTGGAATCGGCAATGGCCAATTTGAAGAGAACCAGAAGTATTAAAAGCCGAAGTGGAATCGTCAATGGCCAAATTGAACAGAAGCAGAAATATTAAAAGCCGAAGTGGAATCGTCAATGGCCAAATTGAACAGAAGCAGAAATATTAAAAGCCGAAGTGGAATCGTCAATGGCCAAATTGAACAGAAGCAGAAATATTAAAAGCCGAAGTGGAATCGGCAATGGCCAAATTGAACAGAAGCAGAAATATTAAAAGCCGAAGTGGAATCGGCAATGGCCAAATTGAACAGAAGCAGAAATATTAAAAGCCGAATTGGAATCGGCAATGGCCAAATTGAACAGAAGCAGAAATATTAAAAGCCGAAGCGGAATCGGCAATGGCCTAATTGAACAGAAGCAGAAATATTAAAAGCCGAAGTGGAATCGGCAATGGCCAAATTGAACAGAAGCAGAAATATTAAAAGCCGAATTGGAATCGGCAGTGGCCAAATTGAACAGAAGCAGAAATGTTAAAAGCCGAAGCGGAATCGTCAATGGCCAAATTGAACAGAAGCAGAAATATTAAAAGCCGAAGTGGAATCGGCTATGTCCAAATTGAACAGAAGCAGAAATATTAAAAGCCGAATTGGAATCGGCAATGGCCAAATTGAACAGAAGCAGAAATATTAAAAGCCGAATTGGAATCGGCAATGGCCAAAGTGAACAGAAGCAGAAATATTAAAAGCCGAATTGGAATCGGCAATGGCCAAATTGAACAGAAGCAGAAATATTAAAAGCCGAATTGGAATCAGCAATGGCCAAATTGAACAGAAGCAGAAATATTAAAAGACGAAGCGGAATCGGCAATGGCCTAATTGAACAGAAGCAGAAATATTAAAAGCCGAAGTGGAATCGGCAATGGCCAATTTGAACAGAAGCAGAAATATTAAAAGCCGAAGTGGAATCGGCAATGGCCAAATTGAACAGAAGCAGAAATATTAAAAGCCGAAGTGGAATCGTCAATGGCCAAATTGAACAGAAGCAGAAATATTAAAAGCTGAAGTGGAATCGTCAATGGCCAAATTGAACAGAAGCAGAAATATTAAAAGCCGAAGTGGAATCGGCAATGGCCAAATTGAACAGATGCAGAAATATTAAAAGCCGAATTGGAATCGTCAATGGCCAAATTGAACAGAAGCAGAAATATTAAAAGCCGAATTGGAATCGGCAATGGCCAAATTGAACAGAGGCAGAAATATTAAAAGCCGAAGCGGAATGGGCAATGGCCAAATTGAACAGAAGCAGAAATATTAAAAGCCGAATTGGAATCGGCAATGGCCAAATTGAACAGAAGCAGAAATATTACAAGCCGAATTGGAATCGGCAATGGCCAAATTGAACAGAAGCAGAAATATTAAAAGCCGAATTGGAATCGGCAGTGGCCAAATTGAACAGAAGCAGAAATATTAAAAGCCGAATTGGAATCGGCAATGGCCAAATTGAACAGAAGCAGAAATATTAAAAGCCGAAGCGGAATCGACAATGGCCAAATTGAACAGAAGCAGAAATATTAAAAGCCGAATTGGAATCGGCAGTGGCCAAATTGAACAGAAGCAGAAATATTAAAAGCCGAATTGGAATCGGCAATGGCCAAATTGAACAGAAGCAGAAATATTAAAAGCCGAAGCGGAATCGTCAATGGCCAAATTGAACAGAAGCAGAAATATTAAAAGCCGAATTGGAATCGGCAGTGGCCAAATTGAACAGAAGCAGAAATATTAAAAGCCGAATTGGAATCGGCAATGGCCAAATTGAACAGAAGCAGAAATATTAAAAGCCGAAGCGGAATCGTCAATGGCCAAATTGAACAGAAGCAGAAATATTAAAAGCCGAATTGGAATCGGCAGTGGCCAAATTGAACAGAAGCAGAAATATTAAAAGCCGAATTGGAATCGGCAGTGGCCAAATTGAACAGAAGCAGAAATATTAAAAGCCGAATTGGAATCGGCAATGGCCAAATTGAACAGAAGCAGAAATATTAAAAGCCGAAGCGGAATCGTCAATGGCCAAATTGAACAGAAGCTGAAATATTAAAAGCCGAATTGGAATCGGCAGTGGCCAAATTGAACAGAAGCAGAAATATTAAAAGCCGAATTGGAATCGGCAATGGCCAAATTGAACAGAAGCAGAAATATTAAAAGCCGAAGCGGAATCGGCAATGGCCTAATTGAACAGAAGCAGAAATATTAAAAGCCGAAGTGGAATCGGCAATGGCCAATTTGAACAGAAGCAGAAATATTAAAAGCCGAAGTGGAATCGTCAATGGCCAAATTGAACAGAAGCAGAAATATTAAAAGCCGAAGTGGAATCGTCAATGGCCAAATTGAACAGAAGCAGAAATATTAAAAGCCGAAGTGGAATCGTCAATGGCCAAATTGAACAGAAGCAGAAATATTAAAAGCCGAAGTGGAATCGGCAATGGCCAAATTGAACAGAAGCAGAAATATTAAAAGCCGAAGTGGAATCGGCAATGGCCAAATTGAACAGAAGCAGAAATATTAAAAGCCGAATTGGAATCGGCAATGGCCAAATTGAACAGAAGCAGAAATATTAAAAGCCGAAGCGGAATCGGCAATGGCCTAATTGAACAGAAGCAGAAATATTAAAAGCCGAAGTGGAATCGGCAATGGCCAAATTGAACAGAAGCAGAAATATTAAAAGCCGAAGTGGAATCGGCAATGGCCAAATTGAACAGAAGCAGAAATATTAAAAGCCGAAGTGGAATCGGCAATGGCCAAATTGAACAGAAGCAGAAATATTAAAAGCCGAAGTGGAATCGGCAATGGCCAAATTGAACAGAAGCAGAAATATTAAAAGCCGAAGTGGAATCGGCAATGGCCAAATTGAACAGAAGCAGAAATATTAAAAGCCGAAGTGGAATCGGCTATGGCCAAATTGAACAGAAACGGACTTCGTGAAGTAACACCTACTAGTTCGAGAGACTGTAAATATTGTATATACCTCTTGGTTGTACCACTCTGGTAATAAACTAGTTTATCTACATTTCACTGTGTATCACTTCATTCTACGATACAGCAGTAAGAATATCTCACACGAAATTACCAAAATGAAGATTAGAGAGCCACTCTAGGTAGTAGGTAACATTCAACAGGATTTAATTATGAGGATATGGGCAGAAAATGATTTCAAGCGGTTAAAAGTAAAGTTTTAGGGAAGTAACCACGCTGGAGTTGAAATTTCTTCTTGCTTATGGAATATGGAGTGAATGAAGCTGACGCAACCCCTGCAGAAGTTGCATAGGGAGTTCTAGTTTTAAAGATCTTGTCTGATGGAAGTAAAGAACAAAATTCATCTGAACATTTGCTAGGGAAATGATAATAGAGTAGAAATAGGTTTGTATCATTTCGTCTAATACAAAAGTAGTTTTCTTCCTGAAAGCTCGCTTAAATGATTTCGAACTTTATCTTGGCCCCGAAAATTGGTTTTGAGCTCCTCCAGGCAGTATATGGTAGCAGCACTTCGTTTATTTTTTTGTATGTTATTTTTGTAGACGCTTATGTATATGTGCAAGTGTGTAAATATATGTAGATGCGTGTGTATTTGTTTTGAAGTGTAATGAGACAGAAAGAATATCTGTAAGTTCAAATGGAAATTCCTAAGTGCACCTGTCTCGCCATAATCACATTGTAAATGTGCCTGAAGCCATTTAAAAACCACAACCTTTTAACTTTACAGAAAGGCGGGAAACAATTATCAAAGAAAAGTTTTGCGTTCCCGCTCAATAACCATTTTCTGTTTATTTTCTTTTTTTTTAACGCAGTTTCCTCTCTTTCACCTTCAGTACTAAATGCGTGCTGGCTGGAATTGATATATACTCCGGCTATTCTCTAACAAAAACCTGGCTTCATCTTATTTATCGTCACTAAAAGCTTTCCAGTTGAACAAAAAAGATGCGTACAGTGTCGAACTTTAAGACAGAAACTGATGGACAAAAATATTTTCGTCAAATTCTTTATAATTTAATCTGTCGAAAATCTAACTCAGTCCTCTTTTCAAATGGAACACTTTTACTCTTTTGTAGACTTACATTACTATTTAATAGAAAAACTTATTTTATTTTTTAATAATAGATAAATTTAGCAATTGTACTATCGAAATAATACATTTGTAGTTAACAAAAAATTCTATGGAACACAGAATAGAACACAGAATAGAACACAGAATAGAACACAGAATAGAACACAGAATAGAACACAGAATAGAACACAGAATAGAACACAGAATAGAACACAGAATAGAACACAGAATAGAACACAGAATAGAACACAGAATAGAACACAGAATAGAACACAGAATAGAACACAGAATAGAACACAGAATAGAACACAGAATAGAACACAGAATAGAACACAGAATAGAACACAGAATAGAACACAGAATAGAACACAGAATAGAACACAGAATAGAACACAGAATAAACCATTTGAAAAAAATGTGAGTAATTAATAAAATTAACATCTATTCAATGTGTTTTTCTATTTTTGGTATTTTTTACTGTCAGTCAGTTAAGTGCCATACGTGATACACGCTTGGGCGATCATGTCTCGAAAGTGACATGACTGACTGGGCAGAAGATGATCTCGTAATAGGTTGTCATTGCTTTCTGCCGTAGACTGGTTGACAGCCAAGGCTATAGAACCCAATCTGTACTGTTATTTTACTCATAGCTAGACGGAGAAAAGATGTATTATATAATCACTTAGTAATTAGTGGGGGATTAGTTTATTACTTCATAAACATATAAAAACGATCCCCCACTTTATGACCAGCAAAAGCCTTAATCATAATTCCAACTATTATATTCAGTCAGTCAGTTAAGTGCCATACGTGATACACGCTTGGGTGATCATGTCTCGAAAGTGACATGACTGACTGGGCAGAAGATGATCTCGTAATAGGTTGTCATTGCTTTCTGCCGTAGACTGGTTGACAGCCAAGGCTATAGAACCCAATCTGTACTGTTATTTTACTCATAGCTAGACGGAGAAAAGATGTATTATATAATCACTTAGTAATTAGTGGGGGATCAGTTTATTACTTCATAAACATATAAAAACGATCCCCCACTTTATGACCAGTAAAAGCCTTAATCATAATTCCATCTATTATATTCAGTCAGTCAGTTAAGTGCCATACGTGATACACGCTTGGGCGATCATGTCTCGAAAGTGACATGACTGACTGGGCAGAAGATGATCTCGTAATAGGTTGTCATTGCTTTCTGCCGTAGACTGGTTGACAGCCAAGGCTATAGAACCCAATCTGTACTGTTATTTTACTCATAGCTAGACGGAGAAAAGATGTATTATATAATCACTTAGTAATTAGTGGGGGATCAGTTTATTACTTCATAAACATATAAAAACGATCCCCCACTTTATGACCAGTAAAAGCCTTAATCATAATTCCAACTATTATATTCAGTCAGTCAGTTAAGTGCCATACGTGATACACGCTTGGGCGATCATGTCTCGAAAGTGACATGACTGACTGGGCAGAAGATGATCTCGTAATAGGTTGTCATTGCTTTCTGCCGTAGACTGGTTGACAGCCAAGGCTATAGAACCCAATCTGTACTGTTATTTTACTCATAGCTAGACGGAGAAAAGATGTATTATATAATCACTTAGTAATTAGTGGGGGATTAGTTTATTACTTCATAAACATATAAAAACGATCCCCCACTTTATGACCAGCAAAAGCCTTAATCATAATTCCAACTATTATATTCAGTCAGTCAGTTAAGTGCCATACGTGATACACGCTTGGGTGATCATGTCTCGAAAGTGACATGACTGACTGGGCAGAAGATGATCTCGTAATAGGTTGTCATTGCTTTCTGCCGTAGACTGGTTGACAGCCAAGGCTATAGAACCCAATCTGTACTGTTATTTTACTCATAGCTAGACGGAGAAAAGATGTATTATATAATCACTTAGTAATTAGTGGGGGATCAGTTTATTACTTCATAAACATATAAAAACGATCCCCCACTTTATGACCAGTAAAAGCCTTAATCATAATTCCAACTATTATATTCAGTCAGTCAGTTAAGTGCCATACGTGATACACGCTTGGGCGATCATGTCTCGAAAGTGACATGACTGACTGGGCAGAAGATGATCTCGTAATAGGTTGTCATTGCTTTCTGCCGTAGACTGGTTGACAGCCAAGGCTATAGAACCCAATCTGTACTGTTATTTTACTCATAGCTAGACGGAGAAAAGATGCATTATATAATCACTTAGTAATTAGTGGAGGATCAGTTTATTACTTCATAAACATATAAAAACGATCCCCCACTTTATGACCAGTAAAAGCCTTAATCATAATTCCAACTATTATATTCAGTCAGTCAGTTAAGTGCCATACGTGATACACGCTTGGGCGATCATGTCTCGAAAGTGACATGACTGACTGGGCAGAAGATGATCTCGTAATAGGTTGTCATTGCTTTCTGCCGTAGACTGGTTGACAGCCAAGGTTATAGAACCCAATCTGTACTGTTATTTTACTCATAGCTAGACGGAGAAAAGATGTATTATATAATCACTTAGTAATTAGTGGGGGATTAGTTTATTACTTCATAAACATATAAAAACGATCCCCCACTTTATGACCAGTAAAAGCCTTAATCATAATTCCAACTATTATATTCAGTCAGTCAGTTAAGTGCCATACGTGATACACGCTTGGGCGATCATGTCTCGAATGTGACATGACTGACTGGGCAGAAGATGATCTCGTATTAGGTTGTCATTGTTTTCTGCCGTAGACTGGTTGACAGCCAAGGCTATAGAACTCAGTCTATCCTCTTATTTGACCCATAGCTAGATGGAGAAGAGATGTATTATATTATTAAGTAGTAATTAGTGGGACATCAGTTTAATAATTCATAACAACTTTTAAACTAATCCCCCACTTTATACCCAGTAGAAGCCTTAATCATGTTTTCAACTATTATATTCAGTCAATCAGTTAAGTGCCATACGTGATACACGCTTGAGCGATCATGTCTCGAAAGAGACATGACAGACTGGGCAGAAGATTATCCCGCAGTAGGTTGCCATGGCTTTCTGTAGTAGACTGGTTGCCAGCCAAGGCTATAGACTCTAATCTTTTCTGTTATTTAGCTCATAACTGGAGGGAAGAGACAGATTAATACCTTTCCCAAGGGTATTTGCGCGTAAGTGAATGCAAGAAATTCAACTGGAATTTGAACTCGGCTTCCCGATTTGTCGTTCCGAGTCGATATCCACTGCACCACAACGCACATCCTAAAGTAAATACAGATTTTAATATGAACGACCTTTTTATCAAAAGAGTATATTTGGAATGAAATAGATTGAAACTTTATTCACCGAAGCTAGTCATGTCTGATGAGACTAAAGTATGGAGGTTGTTTGAATATGTGCAATCGAGGTAGTTATATAATTATGATATGCTTACGATATAACGTCTGTGGCGATATAAGAGCAATACTTTTAATTTTTTATATCTAACTCTTATAATGATAAAGAATAGCACAACGAAAGTGGTACTTTTGGTAGCACCACAAAGAGACGACCGTCTGTTTCGGCATCATTAGCGATCATTCGTATATTAGAGTTCCACTGAAGTTCTGAGGTAGGTTTGACATTAAGAAGTCGTTCAAATCAAGCCTGCTTTATATGAAAAACCACGACTTTTCCAGACAGCTTTACCACATGGTACCTTTTGATTCCAGTCTGTGACATCATGGACAAAAACTGATAAATGTCCTGTATTCATACTTCAAGTGGACGAAAATTGAATTATGCCACGGCGGAAGCGAAAACATAAGTTCTGCTACGATTTCTGTCTTCTTTCACGATAGACTGAAGGGATGTATCTTCTGACTGGCCACTGTGAATCGACTATCTCTTTTACTCTCCCCTACTCACAACAAACAGATTCTTATTCTCAATGCCCGTTTCTAGAAGACCTACCGGAACTGCTACTCGCTCCACGGTTCCTGACGGACTCAGTCTAGAATGGAGCTTGTATTACAATGACACAACTCGTTCTTTCTTCCAGTCGAATAGCGTTTGATTCGGAAAGGTTTTTTTTATAATTGTGTCGTTTTAAGCAAAGCATTTTACTGCCACTATTGAGCAGGGGGTACATAAGAGGCAAGTTATGAGAAAGAGTGACAGGTTACAGGGGGTGTCAGGAAGAGAGTAGGAGAAGTATAAGAATACTGATGAGAGTGGAGTGGACGGAGAAAGGAGCATGAGAGAGAGAGAGAGAGAGAGAGAGAAAGAGAGAGAGGGGGTGCAAGTTAGTGTGATAGTACATGACTATTGACTTTACATTTGAATTCTTGAAGATTGTAGCTGTCGGGAAAGCAAGTAAACGGAAGTGAATTCCACAGGCGAGAAGTGTGAGAGAAGAAGCTGATGGAGTAGAATTGGCGTTTACAATTTATTGGTTTCACAGTAAAAGGATGAGAGCTAGTTGCTAATCATGTGGCTCGAGCAAATTCATGTATGGTGGGTAACAGTGAGCTAAGTTCATCGGAACAGAAGCCGTGAAAGTATTTGTAGAAGAGACACAGGGAAAGCACATTGCGACGGTGAGAAATTGACTGTATTCGACCTGCCAAGTAGGGATCGATTTTTTTATTAATTTACTATATTTCAGTTTGTTTATTCATTTACTATATTTCAATTATTCTCTTTATGGACACCAGGTGGTTGCTTTGAACTTCTCAGAGCACAATTTACTGATGGTCATGAAACAGCAGTCACTTCAGGCGAAGATAACATAATTTACCACAAGTTGTTATTTTTTTTTGTAAGCGTTTCACGCCGAGCAAGGCATGTCACTGCCACTACTGCGCAGGGGGCTTCATAGAGTAGAGAAAGGATGATTAAATATAGGAAATGTCAGAGGGTGGGTGATAGGCGGGTAAGGATAGCGAGAATTAGAGTTGGGTAGATGAGAGTGTTCTGAGAATAATTGGGAGTTAGTGTGATAGGAGGTGTCTATTGACCCTACATTTAAACATCTGGAGATTGTAGCTGTCGGGAAAGCAGACTTGTGGAAGGGAGTTCCACAGGCGGGAAGCGCGAGTTAAGTGTTCTAAACTAATTGAGCTGGGACCACTTATATCACACATGGATATCCAACTATGGTACACACAAACACATGGATACGCATAATTTTATATATTAGCGTTTTATGCAGTTTATCACATCACTTTAAAGCTTTCACACATTTACAAATCTTTTGGCCTCTCAAATAGTGGAGTGGATATCGGCTAGGAACGTGAAATCGGAGAGCCGAGTTCGAATTCCAGTTGAATCCTACTGCAATCACTTATGAGCAAATATCCTTGGGAAAGGTATTAATTTATCTCTTTTCTCTAGCAATGGGTTAAATAGCAGGATCGATTAGGTTCTATAGCCTTGGTTAGCACAAAAACTAATGGCAAACAGTCAGCGTATATCATGCATGACTCTTAACTGACTGAGTAAATTACTTACTGATACAATTCACATATATTCGTTTCATAGATTATTAAAAAATCATTTAATATTATGAGAACTAAAAAGCTACTTGAAATACTAAAACAATTTTCTCTATTTCTGAGATGAGATATTGAGAATATTTGCATTGTCCCAATTGTTGTCTACATCTTTATTGTCATATTCACAACGTTTCGGCCGTTGTACGCTCAGACCTTCTTCAGATGACTGGAATTTTGAACGTAACCTTTATTTATTTTATCCCAGTGGATAAAAGCATTGCTCGAATACAATGACTTGAAATAAAAATTTGTGAACTCAATACCTAGCGACAGTAATGATAAACAAAAGTTAAGTTGAAATAACTAAAACACCCAGAAGGAGCATGACACATAGAACGAGAATAATCTATCCCAGTGATCGAAATAAAGGGTTTAGTAAAATTTGCAGTTTTGTGAAGAAGGTCAGGGTGTACAATGGCAAAAACATTTCTCATATGACAATAAATATGAGGACAGCACCAAAAAATGTACGAGGATCATTCAATAAATAAGGTGATTAGAAATATTGTATTAGAAGGCCTTATACTGAAAAATTCAAATTATTGAGTAAATGACCCTCGTAGAAGTCCTTATAACGAAAAAATCACCTTACTTATTGAATGACACTCGTAGAAGCCTTCATACCGAGAAATTCACCTTATTTATTGAATGACCCTCGTAGAAGTCCTTATACCGAAAAATTTACCTCATTGATTGAATGACACTCGTAGAAGTCCTTATACCGAAAAAAAATCATCTTGTTTATTGAATGACCCTCGTAGAAGTCCTTATACCGAAAAATTCACCTCATTGATTGAATGACCCTCGTAGAAGTCCTTATACCGAAAAATTTACCTCATTGATTGAATGACACTCGTAGAAGTCCTTATACCGAAAAAAATCATCTTGTTTATTGAATGACCCTCGTAGAAGTCCTTATACTGAAAAATTCACCTCATTGATTGAATGACCCTCGTAGAAGTCCTTATACCGAAAAATTTACCTCATTGATTGAATGACACTCGTAGAAGTCCTTATACCGAAAAAAATCATCTTGTTTATTGAATGACCCTCGTAGAAGTCCTTATACTGAAAAATTCACCTCATTGATTGAATGACCCTCGTAGAAGTCCTTATACTGAAAAATTCACCTCATTGATTGAATGACCCTCGTAGAAGTCCTTATACCGAAAAATTCACCTCATTGATTGAATGACACTCGTAAAAGTCCTTATACCGAAAAAAATCATCTTGTTTATTGAATGACCCTCGTAGAAGTCCTTATACCGAAAAATTCACCTCATTGATTGAATGACCCTCGTAGAAGTCCTTATACCGAAAAATTCACCTCATTGTGTTATATATCGCCGTACGACGACAAAACAACAAACACGCATATATAATAATATAAGGTTATATTTTTATTACTGACGACGAACCGTGTGGAATAGAGAACGGAAGGGTGAGAGCGCACATAGAATGGGTCGACGGGAGTGTAGTCTTGCCTGTGGTGTTTCTCTGCTTCCACTGGCCGTTCTCTGCTAGCGAATCCGTGTGTCGAGGTCTTTATATAGTCTTCTAGAACCGGGACTTTCCTTCCGGTTTTGCCTCGCCCACGCAGCGCCCACGTAATTCCCAGAGACACCTGTTCTGTTTGCCTCCGTAGTCATTTCCGCCGCTGTCGGAAATAAGGTCAAACGACATCCGCTCCGGCCTCGACAGGATGTATTTCACAAACACCTGTCTTGTCGTTCGCCATTGCTTGCATCACTTCCTCGGGTGGGGCCAGATTGTTATATTACAATTGATTGAATGACACTCGTAGAAGTCCTTATACAGATAAATTCACCTTATTTATTGAATGACCTTCGTAGAAATTTTTATACCGAAAAATTCACCTTATTTATTAAATAACCCTCGTAAAAGTCTTTATACCGACAAATTCACTTTATTTATTGAATGAAACTCGTAGAAGTCCTTATACCTAAAAATTCACCTTATTTATTGAATGACACTCGTAGAAGTCCTTATACCGAAATAGTCACCTTATTTATTGAATGACACTCGTAGATGTCCTTATACC
Organism: Ascarosepion bandense; assembly: GCA_037127315.1. Lineage (NCBI taxonomy): Eukaryota > Metazoa > Mollusca > Cephalopoda > Sepiida > Sepiidae > Ascarosepion > Ascarosepion bandense. Next base: position 2,128,865 of record JBBBDQ010001862.1, on the reverse strand, counting down.
TAAAAATTCACTTTATTTATTGAATGAAACTCGTAGAAGGCCTTATACCGAAATATTCATCTTATTTATTGAATGACCCTCGTAGACGTCCTTATACCTAAAAATTCACCTTATTTATTGAATGGCCCTTGTAGAAGGCCTTATACCGAAATATTCACCTTATTTATTGAATGACCCTCGTAGACGTCCTTATACCGAAATATTCACCTTATTTATTGAATGGCCCTCGTAGAAGTCCTTATACCGAAATATTCACCTTATTTATTGAATGGCCCTCGTAGAAGTCCTTATACCGAAATATTCACCTTATTTATTGAATGACACTCGTAGAAGTCTTTATACTGAAATATACACCTTATTTATTGAATGACCCTTGTAGAAGTCCTTATACCGAAAAAAATCATCTTGTTTATTGAATGTCAGTCGTAGAAATCCTCATCACTAAAGATTCACCTTATTAATTGAATGACCCTCGTAAATAATGCTTAAAGATATTTCACGAAATGTTCTGTATTTTCAATTCGTAAATCTGATTTAGGTTTTCCTCGACATCAATTATTTCTCGCTTTCACAAAACTGTATCAAGTTAGATGTTAAAGTCGACCAAGTCAGTTCCTGTATAAATAATAAATACAGTATTTCTTTTTTTTTTTTTTGGCTTTTTATAAATAAAAAAGCAAGATATTTTTCAGCGTGCAGTAAAATCTTTCAAAGACGAGATATCTGTTTCAAATGACATTTTTTTAAAAGTCACGCACAACATCGACAATTAAAGGAAAATGATACGACACTGATGAAATTATCTATCCAGAAAATGGCGTCAGGTTTTCTACCTGCGCCGGTTCACCGATTTTGTAAGAACGTTTATTTTCCTCGTTGAGAAGAACAAGAAAGATATCGAGTGGATTAAATACACTATGTCATGTTGAACCACATCAGATTGATTATAGACAAACGAAATGCGAGTGTAATCTGGTCGAGAGGAAATCATGGCTACCGGGAAGAAAATTTGTCTGCTGTGACTGGACTATCAATTAATATTAATTTCGGATTTGGATGAAATGACGCTTACTTCATGAATATAGAGTAGAGTTGAATGATGTATTGGATAATGTTTGGACACGAAACACCTTCATGCCCTAAGGTCAACTAAATATATATCGTTGGAACTAGATACTTTTAAGATTATAAGCAGCGTCTTTGCACTATACTAAGAATAACTGAAGAGTTACTTTTGAATGCATACATTTGGTGTTTGCGAAAAGAAGTAATTTTACTTTCACTTGATGCAACTCATGGCTGAATATAAATTATTTATGGTTTCATTTTAACCTGGGGGGAAAAGTGTTGAATTTTATAACAATTTTACAATAAGTGCAAATATCTAGAGAGCATACACTGTGAAGTTTGATTTAAGTGATGTTGACCTCAATGAGAATAGAATTTTCTGGAAGTTCACAGAAAAAGAGACCTGATGAATTGAAAACATAACTAACAGAAAATATACGACAAAGACGAAAACTTAAATAGGAATTACATCTCAATGAGATAACTGTGAAATTTATTTCCAGACTTGACTGAATTCAAACGAACATTTTTCAAAATTTAAACGGTTTTGTTCTTTGTTTAACAGAAGAAAAAAATGAATGTTTCATTCAATACTTAACGGAAAGATAAGACACATCGCTTGGTGTAATGGTTAACAAGCTTGACTCGATAGAATCATATCAACTGAGTAGTGAGTTCGATCTTCACTGGGTGCCCCATACTTTAGTCCTTGTGCTAAATCTAAGTTGTACTTTGAAAATCACCTTAACTGTCATTGACGGCGTTGGTTACCGCATTTCATCTGCAACAATATGATGTTCCTCTCTCTCTGGGAAAGAGTCGAGTTTGTGTTTGACGGAAACCACATACGGCTAAGAATAATTTTTGAAGGAGAAAGTCTTGCTGTTGTCATGGTTCATGTGGCAGGAATTTATTGCCCTGGGTATGACGATAAAATACACCCAGCAGGAAGGTCTCCGGACGGGAGTTTTTGAGGAGCGTGTAACCACCTCTTAATTGCTATTTTTGACAGGTCCGTTTTGACCCAGGATAGTAGCACCTGAGTATCCCAGCTATAAGCAAACAATTAACTCCCCAAACTGGAGTTAAAACGCTATGAAAGCATAAAAAATAGTGTTATTGTAAAAATTCTAGTAATACATTGCTGAAAAAATTTAGCAGCAATAAATTTAAATTTAGAAAAAAGCCTCTTTATGAAAATACGTCGATGAAACTTGATCGACAAACTGATTATTCATACAAAGCTAGCCGAAAAGAATCTTGTCGGCATTAAATAACCCACTGAGGTTGATATTCCGGAAAACAAAATAAATCCCAACCTCCCAAAAATTTTATTTTTTCAAAATAAGTTAAAAATGTAAGCGTAAAATTCGTTCAGTATCCTATACATACACTTACATATGTAAGTGTGACTGTGTGCGTGTTTGTATGTATGAATGTATTTATGTACACTACCGGCCACGATTATTAGGAAAAACCCAGTTGTTTTTTAAAGAAACGATGTATTTCATAATATTTTTAGTATTTATTGCCAAATGGAAATAGAATTGTCGTTTGTTATTATTACTTTTTAAACTCCGATATATATATATATATATATATATATATATATATATATATATATATATATATAATGATATCGGCCCACTGTTTTGGAGGTTTTACATAAGAGGAAAGTTATGAGAAAGACTGACAGGTTTTAGAGGGTGTCATGAAATGGGTAAGAGAAGGATGAGAATGCTGAAGAGAGTAGAGTGGACGAAGCAAGAAGCATGAGAGAGAGGATATAGGCTAGTGAGATATGAGATGACGATTGACTTTACATTTAAACTCCTGGAGATTGTAGCTGTCTGAAAGTAAACGGAAAGGAATTCCACAGGCCGAAAGTGCAAGAAAAGAAGCTGTGGAAATAGAATATGCGTTTACATTTTATTGTTTTTTAATGGGACCTAGTTGTTAATCTTGTAGCTCGAGTGAATTCATATATAGGGGGTACCAGTGAGCTAAGTTCATCGGAGTAGAAGCCGTGAAAGTATTTGTAGAAGAGACACAGGGAAGCCACATTGCGCCTTTCAAAATGTAACTTCATCTGAACTGCGAAGTCCGGATCGATCTCATTACAGATTCTCCGTTGGATTTTGTCAAGGATTCATAGGTGGATAGCAGGAGCACCCGACCAGATATGGCAGTATTCCAATGCACGGGTGGATGCTAAGTCGGGATCGATCTCATTACAGATTCTCCGTTGGATTTTGTCAAGGATTCATAGGTGGATGGCAAGGCAACCAAACCGAATATGGCAACAGTATTCAATGCATAGGCTGATGCTAAGTCCGGGATCGATCTCATTACAGATTCTCCGTTGGATTTTGTCAAAAGTTCATAGGTGGATGGCAAGGGTGACAAACCAGATATGGCAGCAGTATTCAATGCATGGGCTGATGCTAGGTGGGATCCGATCTCATTACAGATTCTCCGTTGGATTTTGTCAAGGATTCATGGTGGATAGCAAGGGCAATAAAACTGAATATAACTTCGCTTATTCAATGCATGGGCTGATGCTAAGTCGGGATCGATCTCATTACAGATTCTCTGGTGGTTTTGTCAAGGATTCATAGGTGGATAGCAGGAACAGCCGACAGATATGGCAACGGTATTCAATGGGCTGATGCTAAGTCAGGATCGATCTCGTACAGATTCTCCGTTGGATTTTGTCAAGGATTCATAGGTGGATAGCAGGAGCAACCGACCAGATATGGCAGCAGTATTCAATGCATGGGCTGATGCTAAGTCGGGATCGATCTCGGTACAGATTCTCCGTTGGATTTTGTCAGTTGTAGGTGGATAGCAGGAGCAGCCGACGAACCATGGCAGCAGTATTCAATGCATGGGCTGATGCTAAGTCGGGATCGATCTCATTACAGATTCTCCGTTGGATTTTGTCAAGGATTCATAGGTGGATAACGGGAGCAGCTTCGACCAGACCATAGCGGCAGTATTCAATGCATGGGCTGATGCTAAGTCGGGATCGATCTCGTACAGATTCTCCGTTGGATTTTTGTCCAAAAGTTCGCAGGTGGACCGCGGGAGCAGCCGACCGAATGTGGCAGCAGTATTCAATGCATGGGCTGATGCTAGGTCAGGATCCGATCTCATTACAGATTCTCCGTTGGATTTTGTCAAGGATTCATAGGTGGATAACGCAGGAGCAGCCGACCAGATGTGGCAGCAGTATTCAATACGGTTGGATGCTGATCTGGATCGATCTCATTACAGATTCTGCGTTGGTTTTGTCAGGGATTCATGGAGTGGATAGCAGGAACGACCGACCAGATATGTGGCAGCAGTATTCAATACACGGTTGGATGCTAAGTCTGGATCGATCTCATTACAGATTCTTCGTTGGATTTTGTCAAGGACACCTAGGTGGATAGCAGGAGCACCCGACCAGATATGGCAGCAGTATTCAATACACGGGTGGATGCTAAGTCGTTTTCGATCTCATTACAGATTCCCCGCTGAATTTTGTCAAGGATTCATAGGTGGATAGCAGGAGCACCCGATCAGATATGGCAGCAGTATTCAATGCACGGGTGGATGCTAAGTCGGGGTCGATCACATTACAGATTCTTCGTTGGAATTTTGTCAATGACTCCTAAGTGGATAGCAGGAGCACCAGACCAGATATGGCAGCAGTATTCAATGCACGGACGGATGGTAGATTTATATATGTGCAGGATTGTTTCAGACGTGAAAAACTTCCTGGCCCTACACAGAGAACAGACCTTCTTAGCAGCGGATCTTACAACCCTTTCTATTTTTGTATATCTACTGGACTCATATTCCTCCCTCCAAATTTCCCCAAATCTTGGATGTTCTTCTGGAGTCTAATAATAATTCTTTCACTATTTCACTATATAAAAAAAAAACACTAGTAAAAATTATTGCCACCCAATTTAATTAGTAAATGTTTTCTGAGATAAAAAAAATTGGTGTTACTAAAAACTTCCCCTCGAGAGCGTATACGAATTCAACTTCTCGTCCGCCTCTCTGTAAAGAATTCCAAAACAAACGTTTATAAAGAACGGCTTTTCAAATGATTTAATTGACTACCATATCAGACTTTCTCTTCGTAACGTAACCAATAGGAACAAGGAACACACGGACAAAAACAACAATATTAATATTTTTAACAAAAACCAGAGGCATAACAAATAGAAACGAGACGAATCTTCACTTCGAAACATCATCCGAAATTACGCAACTTCGATCGACATATACAAAAATTAAATTAAGTATCTATTACACGATACAAATGTCCGTCGTTGTGCAATGGATATCGGCTCGGAACGAGAAATCGGGTAGCCGAGTTCAAGTTTCAGTTGAATTCCTTGCATTTACTTAAGCGCAAATACCGTTGGGAAAGTATTAATCCGTCTCTTCCCTCCAGTTATGGGTTAAATAACAGAACAGATTGGGGTCTATAGCCATAGTCGGCAACCATTCTACAGCAAAACGTAATAGCAGCCTACTGCAGGACAATCTTCTGCCTCGTCAGTCATGACTCTTTTGAGACATGATCGTCCAAGCGTGTATCACGTATGGGCCTTAACTGACTGACTGAATATAATAGTTGGAAACATGATTAAGGCTTCTACCGGTCATAAAGTTGGGGATCAGTTTTATATTGTTATGAAGTAATAAACTGATCCCTCACTAATTTCTACGTAATAATATAATACATCTCTTACCCCTCTAGCTATGAATCAAATAACAGGACAGATTGGGTTCTATAGCCTTGGTCAGCAACCTCTCTACCGCAGAAAGTAATGGCAATCTACTGCGGGATAATCTGCCCAGTCAGTCATGTCATTTTGAGATATGATCGTCCAAGCGTGTATCACGTATGGTACTTAACTGGCTGACTGATCTATTACACAAAAATCAAAACTGCTAAGCTCATCGTGAATAATTACAATTCATCTCCGATATCTAAACTGCATAGTGTTATTTACTAAATAACTTGTTCTTTGAAAAACAGTTTTATTCAAAAATCCAAATTTTTTAACAATTACATCGGCCACACAACCACACGATTGAGCAAGATTGAAACTGGACTTTTCAGACCGAAGTTCATTCAGATCTCATTTAAACACACAAAACTCTACCATGTCCTATCCGCGAAATAATTGTTTACAATACATATATAATATCATCACCCACAAGCGAAAATAAGATTAAAAATAATAACACCATTATTAAAAAAAAAGTAAAATCCTTCAATTAATAATATCAACTATGAACATGGTAACAATGGGCTTACTGTGTTCGGAATATAACACACTCATAACTCTACATACATAAAATCTACACATAATAAGTTATAACGCGTAATTGCCCTGCTTACGATACATACGTAACCTGCAATTGCCTTGATTATGATACTTATAATATTGCATGAAAAAAAAATGTAATCCTAAGTTTAATACGACGGAGCGAAAGAAATTATTATTAGTGGTATTGCAGTTTATTGTCAATTGCAGTATGAGTCGAGTTTAAAAACAGTAATGTCAATCGCAATATGCGTCGAGTTTGAAAACAGAAGATTTTTTACAAAACTTGTAAAATCTGAAAAAAAAACTAGTTTGAAATCGAAGAGAATAGAAAGGAAAAAGATATTTTTTCATCGTTTATACGAAAGTGTATCAGAAGCCTTAGGTTTTTCGGCCGGTGGAAGTGAAAAATAGCGGTAGTCAAAACCCGACTGTCAAAACTTTTGATGGGGTTAGGATAAGGTCAGATCCTTAGTTCCCGAATTTGCTGGGAAAGGATTTGAAAATTTGAAAACCTAAAAAAATGATATAATCGGGAAGAAGAAGAAAAGAAATTATGTCATTAAGAAATATTGTTACGTCATTGGTTAAACCAAGGGAGTGATATAACACCACTTCAAAATGTGGAGGCAGAAGTCATCTCATTGGTTAAAGATTTGATTTGCATAGACACCCCGGGTCCATCACGCAACTCCCAAGAGAATTTGGGACAAGCATAAATATCAGAGCCGAGAGAGCCAAGTTTAGTTTAAGTTGGAGACCAGTCGGTTCTCGTCGCAGATATGTAACGAGTGAGGGAGTAAAGTTCCCAACCGGGAGCCATGACCGAAAGATCGGTCGCTCTCCATAGAGCTCCTGGCTGAAGATGTACGAAACGTAGTAAAGCCTGCCGCCGACCGACTTAAAAGAGTTAAAAGTCGAATAATGCGCCTCCGATAGAGTCATCGCTGAAGATGAAAGGAAACAGAAAGAGCCCCAAAAGAGCCAAGTTGCGTTTTTGTTGTCGCGCCGTGGTAAAGAGACAAGGCGAATTTACCACCGCCGCCCAACCACCCCACTTTGGATATTTCCGTCAGGCTTCAGTAAAAAGCCATGAAAATACTTTTTTTTAAAATTTGGAAACTTGTAAGTAAGCTCCGACTGAAGTAAACAAACACTAATCTTAAACTAAAAGTTTCGCTCCGTTGTAAGAATAGAAATTCGACGACTGTTATATTCTGTTTCTGTTTGTTAATCTTTTTTTTTTTTCATATATATATATATATATATAAAGACTTTTTCGCAACTTATCCAGGCGTCTTCGAATTTATTTATTTATTTGGTACCGTATTTTATTTTATTAACCCAAATGAGCACGTGTATCTGGTCTGGTTCGACGAGGTAAAGATACGGCTAGGGAAATTTCAACGTGTTCTGCTTGAGAGCAAAATCCACAGCGTGGGCAAGAGGTAACATCGTTGTAATAGACGACTCGAGAACCATCTACTCTGACGAGGTCACCACGACCAGTGACCCGAGAGCGTCGTCATAATTGGTGCCGTATCGACAGCATAAAACCTGACTCATGTCCCGGACCTCATCATCTATAAACAAACAGTATTGGCAACTATAAAAACGCTAACAAATCATTCAAAAAGTTTAACAGAATATTTTAGTTTTAGAATTCCTTCATGTGTAGTGCAAAGTCACGAAATGTTAAAATGAGGAAAATTCAACCGTTTTTCAAACAAAATATCAATTTGCGCTCCCGTCTTTTGTCCCCAATCTTACCTTTTCTTATGGGAATGATATTGAAACAGATTAACATCCATAATAAAAAGTCTAATGAAAATGGTTAAATTCCATTTTATTTTAACATCTCGTGACATTGCATTACACACGGAGGAGTTCTAAAACTAAAATATTCTGTTAATCATTTTGGATGATTTGTGAGCGTTTTTACAGTTGCCAACACTGTTTATAGATAGGTAATTTGGAATAAAGGTCATTTCGTCTTTTTACCTTGATAAAGTCCATCACAAGACGAAACGCTAAGGTGAGTTAAATACAGTTTTCCTCTTGTCTTCTTTTTCTTTAACCACTATGTTATATATGTACTCGGTTATATCAAACATATAATATGAATTAATTTCTTGTTCAGTTGTTATATATAAATACAATAATTAATTTCTCCTGTTATATGAAATTACATGGATTAATTTCTTTTGCTATATAAAACATACACAAACATGAAAGCATTTCTTTTTTATTGTATAAAATATATAAATACTTTAATTAATTTCTTGTTCTGTTATAGGAGATATATAAATACATGGATTAATTTCTTTTGCTATATAAAACATACACAAACATGAAAGCATTTATTTTTATTGTATAAAATATATAAATACTTTAATTAATTTCTTGTTCTGTTATAGGAGATATATAAATACATGGATTAATTTCTTTTGCTATATAAAACATACACAAACATGAAAGCATTTATTTTTATTGTATAAAATATATAAATACTTTAATTAATTTCTTGTTCTGTTATAGGAGATATATAAATACATGGATTAATTTTTCGAGTTATGTAAAACATAAATACATGAAATAATTTCGTGTTCTGTTATATGAGATATATAAATACATGGATAAATTTCTCGAGTTACGTAAAACATATAAATACATGAAATAATTTCTTGTTCTGTTATATGAGATATATAAATACATGGATTAATTTCTCGAGTTACGTAAAACATATAAATAGATGAAATAATTTCTTGTTCTGTTATATGAGATATATAAATACATGGATAAATTTCTCGAGTTACGTAAAACATATAAATACATGAAATAATTTCTTGTTCTGTTATATGAGATATATAAATACATGGATTAATTTCTCGAGTTACGTAAAACATATAAATAGATGAAATAATTTCTTGTTCTGTTATATGAGATATATAAATACATGGATTAATTTCTCGAGTTACGTAAAACATATAAATACATGAAATAATTTCTTGTTCTGTTATATGAGATATATAAATACATGGATAAATTTCTCGAGTTACGTAAAACATATAAATACATGAAATAATTTCTTGTTCTGTTATATGAGATATATAAATACATGGATTAATTTCTCGAGTTACGTAAAACATATAAATACATGAAATAATTTCTTGTTCTGTTATATGAGATATATAAATACATGGATTAATTCCTCGAGTTACGTAAAACATATAAATACATGAAATAATTTCTTGTTCTGTGATATGAGATATTTAAATACATGGATTAATTTCTCGAGTTACGTAAAACATATCAATACATGAAGTAATTTCTTTTCTGTTATATGAGATATATAAATACATGAATTAATTTCTCGAATTACGTAAAACATATAAATACTTGGATCAATTTCTCGAGTTACGTAAAACTTATAAATACATGGATTAATTTCTCGAGTTACGTAAAACATATATATACATGGATTAAGTTCTTGTTCTGTTATATCTACTCTAAATCTAAACTTATTTAAAAATGGAACATTTTCTGTGTGTGTGTGTGTGTATGTGTGTTTGTGTGTCTCTGTGTCCGTTACCTATAGACTCCAAAACGGCAGAACCGATTTTCTTGAAAATTTACACAATTGTACTATAAGCGTCTGCGAGTGTTCTTAGTTAGGTTTTGTGTTGAGGTACACTCGATAAATATCGAAAATCGATAATCGAAAAAAACAGGTTATAGAAGTAGTGTTCCGATCTTAATCAAATTTTATACATTCATATACACAGACATAAGAAACGATATTCAGAAGTTTCAAAGTTGCAGTTCTTAGAATAGTGCAGAAAATCGATTATATATATATATATAGAAAAGGCAAGATGTTTGTAATTTTTTTAGCCCTTTTAATTTAGTTTTTTTCTTCGGGTTTGGCTCTAAGTAGGTATAATTGTAGTTCTTAGTCTCAGCCATGATACCATTTACTCAGAGGACTTATTTAGCTTTCAAAATTCAGTTTACGACGAAAAAACCTTATTTGATATCGATACCAGGAAATCAAAATTTGACTTATATCCATTCATTTTTCATTCAGTCTACGGTTTCGCTTTAACTGGAAACAACTATTGCTTTCTAGTCTTTCGTGCCAACGTCCAAATAGTCTGAGCTCCAGAACCATGGATTAGTTTTAAAGATTTCATTACATCCGAGCAACGCCGGGTTATACTTCTAGCAAAATATATAACAATATGAATTAATTTTTTTTCTGTTATATGAAATATATAAATACATGGATTAGTTTATCCTGTAATATGAAAAATATAATATATAAATTAATTTCTCTTGTTATATAAAATCTGTAAGTATATGCATTAATTACTCGTTCTGTTATATTATATATAAAAGACATGAATTGTTTTCTTGTTCTGTTATATGAAATATATAAACACATAAATTAATTTCTCTTGCAGTATGAAATACATAACTCTATGAATTAATTTCTTCTGTTATAGAAAATACATAAATACATGAATTAATTCTTTTTTCAGTTATATGAAACATATAAATATATGAATTAATTTCTCTTATTATATAAAATATATATGCATTAATTTCTCGTTCTGCTTTATGAAATATATATGAGTTAATATCTTCTTTTATATGAAATATAAAAATAAGTGGATTAATTTTACATGTTATATCAAGTATGTAAATACATGAGTTATTTTATTGTTCTGTTATTTGAAATATATAAACACACAGAATAATTTGATTAAAACAGAGATCAGAATAATTGATTAGCTATTAGCTTCATTTCACAAAAAATTAAATTTATTATGGATATATATATATATATATATATATATATATATATATATATATATATATATATATATTACGAATTAATGTTAGAAATTAAGAATTTTAAAATTGCTGGTTGATTGTGTTGTTTTTATGGCATATCAACCTCGGCGGGTCATTTATTGCCAACTAAATTTTATTTATTTATTACTGGTAATACATTTTTCTTTCAAGAATTTATTGTTGTTTTTCGTTTTTTTGTCTAGTAATACTTTTTTTCTTTTCGAGTATCAAGATTCATTGGGATTTGTTTTTAAGGGCAGGGTCCCCAAGTCCTACCCTGTTATTTAACCCATAACTGGAGGGAAGGGACGGATTAATACCTTTCCCAAGGGTACCAGTGCTTAAGTGAATGCAGGGTATTCAACTGGAATTCGAACTCGGTTCACCGATTTCTCTTTCCGAGCCGATATTCACTGCACCACAATGCACATCCGTCACTATACGCTTACAGCACCTGGTATTCCCAAGCGGTCACTCATGTAAGTATTGACCAGGCTCAACGATCGCTGATCGAGCGAGAACCGGTGTTTTCAACGTGATATGGCCGTAAGCCAAATATTATTGTAATGATTATTGTAAATTTATACAAATATGCAAACCTTTAAAAGACACAGACACACACTTATAAAAATATATGCATATCCACATATAGACAAATATAACAAATATGTACACACACAACATATAATAGTATGCATACACATGTACAGATACACACACACACACACACACACACACACACACACACACATATATATATATATTATTTTTTTAAACATTTGTTTTTATCGACGTGTCAATTTATCTGTTAAATTTTAAAATCATGTTTGGAAAACGACTGCAAAGCCTACAACATCGGATACAAGTAAGAAAGAAGCCGTATGTTGGCACGAGCCTGGCATAAACAAGGTCAAAGCAGAAACAGTCATATTTAAGTTCATGAACAAATAAACATTTAAACATATACACACGCAAATATACAAGCAAAAAAAAAAAACAAAAACAAAAAAAAACTGAATAAGTACCCGACTAAAAGCCCGTCATATACAGAATAAAAACACACACATTGATTTACTTACATACAGCTATTGGCATACCTTACACGCAAATAAACACAAGAACATACACAGAAGCAAACGCGCACATATATACGTGCATAGAGAAGAATATGCAACCCTGTATTTAAAAAAACAATGATGTATTTCATACAATTTTTTAGTATTTATTGCCAAGTAAAGAATTGTAAATGAAAATAGAATGGTTCTTTTGTTAATATTGTACAATAACATGTGCATCAAATGAATTTATAAATATTTAATAATTACCTATATTGCAGTTTCATCAATGAAAGAATGAAGAATGAAGAAAATTTAGGGTGATTTGGACGAGTTCAGCTTTGCTTCCTTGCCTTGTAAAATTTTGCAAAGTAATAATAACAAAATAAACATACTATTTTCATTTGGCAATAGACACTAAATATAGTACGAAATACATAATGTCTTTTAAGAAAAACAGGAGTGGCCCAATATTTATGGCCGGTCGTGTATATATAGATATATATATATAGCAAATCTACAGGATGCGATGGCTAAATTGTCGATATTTGCCTTGTAGAATTTTACAACAGATTAATAATAAAATAACAATACCTTTTTCATTTAGACTTATCCAATTGGCAATAAATACTAAAAATAGTATGAAATACATCATTTCTTTTAAAAAAAACTGGTGTTGCCTAAAAATTATAGCCGGTAGTGTATATTATGATATATATGTAACAAATCTACAGGGTGTGATCAATAAATTGTCGCTAATTGACTTGTAAAATTTTGCAAAGTAATAATAACAAAAGAACTATTTTATTTTCATTTAGAATTATCCACTTGGCAATGAATACTAAAAATAGTATGAAACACATCATTTCTTAAAAAAAACTGGGGTTGTCTAATATTTATGGCCAGTAGTGTATATATAGAGAGCAAATCTATAGGGTTCGATGTCTAAATTATTGCTATTTGCCTTGTAAAATTTTGCAAAGTAATAATAACAAAATAACTATTTTATTTTCATTTAGAATTATCCACTTGGCAATGAATACTAAAAATAGTATGAAACACATCATTTCTTTAAAAAGAACTGGGGTAGCCTAATAATTATGGCCGGTAGTGTACATCACACAATAAAGATCTCTACACGAAACTTCTATGAATCTTTCTCAAGCTTGAAATTTGTAGCCTCATATTTAAAAATTTAATTTGAACAAAAATTGTTTATGACAACCTCCTTTCTTTTTAATGCACTTAAATCCAAAGTGTTTTCATTGTTTTAATCTTCTTTATGTTCCGTGTTCTTTCGGTCGATAACGGATTTCCACTTGCCTCCATCCTTTGTCACTCTTAACACTTTTCCTTTTGGTATCTCTCCCAAACACCGCTCCGCTATCCACCTAATCAAGCCCATCAAGTAAGCTTTGTACTGCTTTCACCTATCTCTCTTTCCCTTTATCCGTTGCGTGAGTATTAGACTCTCCAAGCCATCATTTCTCATGACAAAACATTAACTGTCTCTTCCTGATAATAAGTATACGTTTTCTTATCGTTTGCATCCTTTCCAAAACTTCGTCGCTGCCCACATGTTTCGGGCCATGGTATCTCCATCATTCTTTTGTAGAACCCCATTTCGGTTGCTTCGAGTATCTTATTCATGTTTAAGGATATCGTCCAGCAATTGATGCTATATAGAAGGACAGATATTACATTAAACTCCAAACTCTCCCTGTCTCTAAATGTTCTGCTTAGACTTTGAGTTGCGCCATTGGTCATACCAATCCGCTTCCGAATCTCGGTGTCCCACATTAAATATTACCCCGTGAAATGTTTAGATTGAAATTGATAAATTTGTGTAAGACTAAAGTATTAGAGTATTAATCCATAACTTGTTTATATTAAAGTATTAATCAGTCACTTGTTTATTATCAATCAATCATTTGTTTATATTAAAGTACTAATTAGTCACTTGTTTCTTATTAATCAATCATTTGTTTATATTAAAGTATTAATCAATCACGTGTTTATTATTAATCAATCATTTGTTTATATTGAAGTATTAATCAGGCACTTGTTTATTATTAATCAGTCACTTGTTTATTATTAATCAATCATTTGTTTATATTAAAGTATTAATCAATCACTTGTTTGTTATTATCCCACTCCCTCGTTCCATTTATACCCTTCCCTTACTCTTTGTTGTGAGACCCATAATTACCTACATCATGGACTCCTCCAGTACTATATTACGATGTGAATAGTAGTATTATGTGAGTAGTAACACCAGTAGTGCTACTATTGACACTGTCCGCCCTCTGCCTTCGGGTAGAAGGCGATCTCTGCTTCCGAGCAGAGAGCAATAATTCAGTCGTGGTTCCGCCGAAGGGGAGAAGCACGACTGGGCAAAAATAGACAGACATTTTTTTGGCCGGGCCATATAGCCCGGAAATCCCAGTCATAAACTGACCATGTGTCACATGTTGCCCTTAGTGAGTGGGACAACTAAATATAGTAGTATCACTAGTAGTGCTACCTTTGTCCCTGTCAACTCTCTGCCTTCGGGCAGAGAGCACTAACCAGTTGTGGTTCCGCCGAAGGGTAGAGTCACGACTGGAGATAGATATACAGATATTTTGGGCCGGGCTATATGGCCCAGAAGACCCACATAAAATGACGCCTTAAGTGGGGAGGCTGACTAAATATTATAGTTTTACCAGAAGTACTATCTTTGTCATGATCAGCTCTTTGTCTCCGGGCAGAGAGCACTAACCCAGTCGTGGTTCCGCGAAGGTTAGAGTTACGACTGCTAATAGACAGACATATGTTTTTGGCCGGGCTATATGGCCCGGAAGACCCATATAAAAATGACCTAGTGTCACATTTCGCCTTAATTTGGAAGGCCGACTAAATACTGTAGTATTACCAAAAGTGCGTAGTCACGCACAACTACCAATATTGGACACCACTGGATAGTAAGCTCCACTTACTCTTACAATATTCTTTTTACCATTCCTGCTTAATATATCTTTCTTTACCTCTAAACCGTGTTCCGTGTTTTCCTTTCGTGTCCCCCACTTTGGGTCCACATCACCCTTTTTTCTCTCTTCATATCTCTTTCTGTTTTTCTTGTTTTTTTTATCTATTTCGTCATCCTTAGCCTCTCTCTTTTTTCTCTCTTTACTCGTTTCTCTTTTATGTTTTCTTTATTCTCTCTCTCTCTCTCTCATTACATGTCCTTTTCTATTCTTCTCTCTTTCTTTCTCTTTCTCGTCACATTACGTTTCTCCTCCCTCTTTTCTCTCTCTTTCACTTTCTCAATATTCCAAAAACAACTTTTTTCTTCACTGTTAATTATTTATCACTGTTCCCTGCCTTCTGCTGACTGTAACAGCCTTTCTCCCTTTTTATCTCTCTTATCTCTCCTCTCCCTCTCTCTAAGACGTTTTCTTTTGATTCTCTCAAACAAAAATGGAGTGTGGTATCTCCCACATCCTCTCCAGCCAATTTCATCCTTTAATTCCGATGAACGAATATTTTGGGTTCTTCTCATTTGACATCAAACAAACAACAGTCGACCAGCGTTCGTTAAACCCGAATCGAACGGTGACGCAGAACGGCCCGCTGCAAGATTAAATTTCGTTCGGGATTTATCTATGGCGTTCAGCTTATCGCGTTTTGCGACCCGATCCTGTTCAATCTTGTCGCACACTCACAGTTTCACGGCACGCCATGAGCGAATTAACGTGGGCAAATATTATTTATGAGGTCGACGGGCGTAAATGCGGTCGCCATTTGTCGAGCACGTGAATTGTGTGCTGTGGACGATGAAAGGGAGACTGCGCGCATGTGCAGGAGGAAGGTATGAAGGCTTCGGTGTGTTTATGCAAAATTGGTTTTCGAGACGGAGGATTTACGAGTAGTTTGATTACAATCTGGACGAAAAAGCTTTAGCCTCCGCAGAAATATGCCTCAATATATAATTGTAAGCATAGAAAAATCAATAATCGTAAGTTCTTATACAGTGTGCATAAAAGCCATTAGCTGTCTGTTCGTGGTTAAATTATATACTAACTGACATAGAGGTGCAGGAAAGCCATTTTGTTGGGCAATAAAAGGATTCTTTCTCATTTGGAGTTACATGCAGTAAGGTTGCTAAAAATCTAAAAATCTTCAATCGGTCAATTTATTTTCATTCAAATATATTAATAAAAGAAAGGCCTATCCATTGATTCCAAGAAGTCAGGAAGTATGGCATTTCGGTAAATGAAACTTGTCATGATGTGAAATAAGGATCGGAGACGTCAGAATTAAACGAGTACAGTTATCGTCGTTGTCGTCCTGTGGCCATTGGCCGAGATCGAACCCACTACATCCCTCCATTATTCCCAGGGCATTTGGAACCTGGCGCAGTTTATAGCGAAAGTCATAATCTTGTCAAATAGCTGAATACTTGATGCTTCGCCAGGGCTACCAAGAGTGTTTTTTATTGTGACACCAACACTGAATGAGTTGCCTCCAGGCCCCATCCCGTTATTTAACCCATAAATGGAGGGAAGTGACGGATTAATACCTTTCCGAAGGGTACCAGTGCTTAAGTAAATGCAGGTTACTCAACTGTAATTGGAACTCGACTTACCGATTTCTCTTTCCAAGCCGACATCCACTGCACCACAACGCACATCCGTCACTGAGCGCTTATAGCGCCTGGTCTTCCCCAAGCGGTCACCCATCAAAGTATTGACCAGGCTCATGTTGCTTAACTTCGGTGATCGAACGAGAACAGGTGTATTCAACGCGATATGCCGATATGCTTACATCGGGTTACGCCGTTTCGAGTAGATCATTCTCGATTATATTTATAATCGCTTTATTGTAATAATTTTTGAAGATATAGTTGAGAGAAAATAAAAATAAAAAGGAGAGTTATAAAAGAGAAAGACGAAACAAATAAGATATATTAAAAAAGTGAAAAATGGAGGAAGAGAAAGGAAAGTCATAAGATGGGCCAATATGATAAAGCTTGTATATTTTAATAATATATATATATATATATATATATATATATATATATATATATATAAATTTAGTGTATTGAGGCAGCAAATAATTTTCTAAACATATACTATTAAATATAAGAGACAATGAATGTCTATTATGTTTAATCATTTAGCGTTTGCTATTTTTGGTAACTGTTATCGTTGCTTAGCAAAGTTTTATGTCAACACAAGATAAACTCGTCGCTGATGGTGGATGTTTTTATGTTAACGTCCTTATAACCTCTCTGAAGATGGCTCATGTAAGCCGAAAGCTTAGAACCAACTTAATAAAAAATTATCTAAATGTTGGAGAATTTTTGTTTTTATTTTCACCTGAAATTAAAACCAAAATACGATGTTTAAAACGGCTCATGATTAAACATAATAGACATTCATTGTCTCTTATATTTAATAGTATATGTTTAGAATATATATATATATATATATATATATATATATATATATATATATATATATATATATTGGTTTCTTTTCTTCTCTTCTTTCAAAAGACAACACTTTTTCGAAATTATAACACCTGAAGAAGGCCCGGGCGTACACCGATCGAAACGTCGTACAAATGGCAACAAAGATGAGGACAATATTTCGAATTATGTAAATACTGTAAATACTACCTCGTCTCAGAAATATAGACAAACACTTTACATCTGTTTATAAATACATGCTGCAATATAAAATCCTTATATTTAATTTGATGAAGTCCCACATGGAACATTGCAAAAGAGATTTCCTTTCGTCTTTAATCTTATTTCATTTTACAGATATATATATATATTTTTATAGACATATCTAAAATAATACAGGTGTATCTTAGGTTCCGTTGTTTCTAGTTAAGTGGTTCTAGATTATACGTTGTTTGTAAAAAAAATATATGAAAAATAAAAATCGAGTTTAAGCCATTTTATGCAACATTACGTTTGTCCGCCACAAATATTGAAGTCGTAATATAACTAGAAAAACATTAAAAGCACATAAAATAATGTTACTGTACAATAAATAAGAATAAAAGTATATAAAATCATATTAAAATACGTATGTAAAAGTTTGGTAAATATTGGTAAATTTTACATAAATTAGTTAATTTTCTACTACCGCAAATTAACGGTAATAAGTGTGTTTGTTATTTAATTTTACAAAATCATTTTATTTATAATGTCTTAAAACAAACGGCATTCACAAATATAAAATCCGCTTTGTGCTGTAAAGATCGCCATAGTGTAACATCTACATCTACAAGTATGTACGTACATAATTCGTAAATTTAGATTACATTTTTTTATTACGATAATAAAAATTAAATCTATTTGTAAGCTTAAAATAAATTCTTATTGACCATATATTATTAAAAATGAATTTAAAAAATACAGAACTGGAAATGGATATTTGTGGTTTAGCTTCTTAACAAATAAATTTTGAGACAAGTAGATTCGACTTAAGAAGTTTTTCGAGTTCTCTCTGCGGTAGACTTGAACCCAATCCATTTTGATGTTCAACCTAATACCCGTAATATAAGAAAAGAAGTAATTATATTTTCATACATCAAAAGCAGTTAAAGTTAGTGGAAATTATGCAATGCAATAGTACCAATCTATAACAATCAGAGGTATAGTAGCCGTAACCTAGCCGTGATACTTTAATGTGAGTGTTGAGCTTGTATTGCCTGTGTGAGTTTATTCTCGGATTTGTAACTGAAAGGGCTATTCGGGCGTCGTTTACCACGTTGAGTCTGCTACGTTTCTTGGTCTTCATTCGAAGGACAGTAGTAAAAGCTTGTTCACAATGATAAGTGGTTGAAAATCCTATGAGAATTCGTACTGGTCTAGAGGCTAGTGTTGGTATATCCTGCAGACGAGAGATCCAAAAGGTGTCTAGACCAGACTTGGTCTCAGACAAAAGTTCTCATGCATTGTTCATCCTGAGTGTGAGAAATTCTTTTTTTGCTGGATAGTCCTCATCAGGAATGATATCTTCACTCACAAGATATGGATTTCTTACCCATTCATTCTTGGAATTATTCAAGTTTGGAAAGTACTTACGTAAGTTTTCCAAGAGGCCATTTAGGCGATTACTGATGTCTGTCTTCATGTGGTTGACGATGTCTTCAGAGTTAACTTTATCAAGGAAGGCATCCAACACAGAAAATTGTGCAAAAATTCCCTTTCCAATACGTCTAGTCCATAGTTCCAATTTTCCACAAAATGAAGCAATATTGCCCTGAAGTTCCCAAACCAAACATCCATTACCCACAAAATATGGGCTCATTATTCCGCATTGGGGTAATTTACCCCGGGCTTGGGAACCATGGCTATAGATGAAGAGAGAATAGATAAATTAATATCTTTCCCAAGGATGTTTGTGCGAAACTGAATGCAACGAATCGAATTGGAATTTGAATTCGGCTTTTCGATTTCTCGTTCTCAACCGATATGAACTGCACCACAACGCACATATACAATGTTCAAAGACCGATGTTATTTTCCAAGATAAAACCTTCAGCCTTCACTAGCTCAAAGACTTTGTCCCCAACCGATATTTTATGAAGTGGTTGTATACAGCTGATGGCTTTTAAACAGATTTGGAGCCATGGATGGCATCGATATAAAAGTCTCGATCGGCTTGAGGCAATTTAAGAACTTGGTTGCTGCTTTTAAGTCAATGTTTTGGGTTGGAAGCAATTGGTGGTATTGTGCGAAGCTACCTCTGGCTCAGTCTATTCTATGTTCAGTATTATTTTCTGTCTCACTAAAGTTGTCATAACTGATTTATACGTCTGGTTATATTACGTGTCTAGTGTATACTAATTCCACATCTTGAATTTTTATGATGAAATCAGAGTCGGCGTCACCATTTTTTTCATTCAAGCTCCAGTCATATTTCCGTTTTGGGAAAAAAATTATCTTTGTAATATATTACTTTGTCTGGCAAAAAATATGATTGACAAAAATATATTACGGCCGTAGATAGTGGCGACGAGGTGTAGCAACAGAGGATCGAAATGCGATAGCCGAGAAAAATATGATTGACATCTATGGCAAAAAGTACTGGCAAGAACTGGCTTGAAAGACGATAGCCGACAAAGATATGATTAAAATAAAAGGCAAAAAACACAGGTGACAACAGGCTTGAAAGTCAATAGCTGGCGAAGATGATTGACAGATGTATCGGGCCGTAGATGACGTCAAGTAAGTGACAACCCCACAAAGCAAATATGCATAAGAATTTTGGGTGGCATAAGTCTGGTGTTTCTGGCCGAAAACAGAAGAGAAGAAGAGTTTCGAGTTTTGTTTAACGGCATATCAATCGCTGTGGGTTATGTAATGCCAGAAAGTGTGGGGGGGTTAAGGTATTTTTAATGTTTGGTTATAGTGAGAAAATTCAGTTAGTCAGATTTTAATGACAGTTTTTATTTTTATTCTTTTTTATTTTAGAAAACTGAAAATGTCTTCTAGTTTTGTATTCAAAAATGTTTTGCTGGGAATAATCTTTTCCTTCAAAAATGTATTGTTGTTAATATTTTTCCATCAAAAATGTAAATTTTTCTATAAAAGTATTTTTATGTATATATTTCTATAAATATGTATTTTTTATACTTTCAGAGTGTTTTGACCCCATGCTCATCATGCTCCTCACAACCTTCCAACCAGAGGCTTTGTTGCCAGATGCAATTTACTGTCATGCTCAGGACCAAGAGAAGAAGAGAACACACACACACACACACACACACACACACACACACACACACACACAAAGAGAGAGAGAGAGAGAGAGACAGAGAGAGAGAGAGAAAAATTCTCCCGCTGCTAAATTTTCCCGACCACTCCTTCGTGTGCATGTTTCTCTTCTGCTGCTCTCCGTCTCCACAGAACTGTTACCAACGAAGAATAAAAATATAAGTTTATATTCTTACACATATGTTATCGTCGTTTTTTCAAGGACCGGAACCAGGTTATATAACACCATGAGCTCTAATTCTTGTAATTTTTTGTAGAGAATTTTCATTATATAGCGAAAAAACTAATCAACGTATTATGATATCGGTTATTCATAAGACGACAGACGTATTATTCGAATTATTCGATGGCTCTTGATGTATATAGAATTTAAGCTGAAAACTATATAAAGTATCTAAATTATTCGGAAATAATTGATAAATTAATCACTTGGTCCTGGTTATGACGGTAAACTGCATCCGGCAGCAAGGCCTCTGATTGGGAGGTTGTGAGGAGCATGAACCACCTCTTAATTGCTGTTGTTCTCCGGTCCACCCTGACCTGGAGTGGTAGCACCTGTTAGGGTCCCAGCTATGGGCAAATAATTAACCACCCAAACTTGGGGGTCAAAACATTATGAAAATATAAATATAGCCTTTTATAGTAATATATACAATAAATAGACCTTTATAGAACATTTCCATTTTTGAAGGAAAATTATTACCATAAAACATTCTTGAAGGAAAAAAATACCAGCAATGCATTTTTTAATACAAAACTAGAAAACATCTTCAATTTTCTAAAATAAAAATAAAAAAACTAATCAAAATCTAACTAAATCAACCTTCTCACTATAACCGAACATTAAAAAAAAAAACGCTTAAAACCCCACCTTTTTTCATTAAATAACCTACAGAGTTTGATATACCATTAAACAAAACTCACTCAAACTCAAATTAATCACTGATTGTCTTGTATGCGGATCAGAATTCCACATCCGGAAAGTGCGAGTAAAGAAGCTACTGGAGTAGAATTTGCGTTTACAATTTATTGGTTTCGCAGTAAAACGGTGGGACCTAGTTGCTAATCTTGTGGGTCGATGAAATTCATATATAGGGGGTACAAGTGAGCTAAGTTCATCGGAGTAGAAGCGGTGAAAATATTTGTAGAAGAGACACATTGCGCCGGTGAGAAAGTGACTGTATCTGAGCTGCCAAGTCGAGATCGATCACATTACAGATTCTCTGTTGAATTTTGTCAAGGACACCTAGGTGGATAGTAGGAACACCCGACCAGATATGACAGCAATACTCAATGCACATAGACTTGTATATGTGCAGGATTGTTTCGGACTGGAAAAACGTCCTGGCCCTACACAGAGAAGCGACTTTAATTTCGAAAGCCGTTGTTGGCAAGCGTTTGTTTCAAATTGTTTAGTTCTTTGAAGAAAAGCGGTTGAAAAAATTCATTCTCGTCCGCTCTCGTGAGGAAATCTTTAAATTTTTTTTTTTTTAATCATTTCACCCCGAGCAAGGCAGAAACGCCACCGATGTGCAGGGGGTTACATAAATGTAAAAAGATTAATTAGAACAGTGTGAGGAGTACAAGCTAGTTAGAAAGGAACAATAGAAAGCTGAGATAGCAGGTGCGATGACAGATACATAAGTGGAGAGAAAGGGAAGGTTATACAGGGGAGGGGAGATAGCTAGAGGCCAGTGGTTAGTAGATGAGTATTAACTTTGCATTTAAATTTCTGGAGGTTGTAGCCGTCAGGAAAGCAAGAATACGGGAGTGAGTTCCACAGGCGGGAAGTGCGAGAGAGGAAGCTGCAGGAGTAGAATTGTCGTCTGCATTTGGCTAACCTGACTGTGAAACCAATTTTTACTAACGATGACATTAACTAAAAAAATTAAGGTGGCAATTTTTTTTTTGTTAGAGAGTTTTTCATACACTGTAGTAGTAAAAGTATTATTACTAGAATCAACAAAAACATCCAAAAATGGGACGTTTCTTTGACTAAACTCATATGTAATGTTGAGAACAGATTTTTTTTCAAAAGTAGTTTAAAGATTATCATATTCGTTTTTGTTGTCAGCTAAAAGAAAAATATAACCAAAGTACCGAACATATATTTTTGGTTTAGTCAGTCAGTTAAGTGCCATACATGATACACGCTTGGGCGATCATGTTTCGAAAGAGATATGACTGACTGGGCAGAAGATTATCCCGCAGTAGGTTGCCATTGCTTTCTGCGGTAGATTGGTTGCCGACCAAGGTTATAGAACCCAATCTGTCCTGTTATTTAACCCATAATTGGAGGGAAGAGACGGATTAATACATTTCCCAAGGGTATTTGCGCGTAAGTGAATGCAATGAATTCAGTTGAAATTCGAACTCGGCTCCCCGATTTCTCGTTCCGAGCCGATATCCAATGCACCACAAAAGTACCTTTTTTAAAAAACAAATTTTCAACATGGGACATATAAAAGTTTGAGTAGAACGGACCAAGTGGGTTTCCCAATTAATTGGCGTGTAAATATTTCCATTATGGTCGTAAACTAAAAATTTAGTGATCAAAGCAAGTAAAAGTTTTTTTCAGAATGTTAAGACTTCCTACAGAAGGTAGCTGAAAAGACTAACAAGAAAGGGCTACAAATAAACTGCAAGAAAACCGAATGCATGGCCATCAGCAAAAAGGGCAGCCTAAAATGCCAATTACAGGTGTGGGACTCTAAAATCAAGCAGGTACAGAAATTTAAATACCTAGGAAGTGTTCTAACAGAATACAGAAAGTGCGACACTGAGATCCGAAGGCGAATTGTCATGGCAAAAGAAGCATTCCAGAAGTTGAGTAAAGTATTAAGAAACAGGACAATTTCGCTAGAAACAAAGATGAGGAAAGAGGGCTTGTAGAATCTGAAACTAACAGGCCAGATAGAGAGGAAAAGAGACAAAGGAAAGCAGCGGATAACATATTTGAAGGACCAGATCAGGTGGATGACGGAACGAGGGTTGCATGGTGCAAAAAGAGAAAGCGTGCTAAGAGCCACCAAGGACATGGACATGGGGAAAGCCATGATCGATTAGGTCCTGAAGGGACATGCCACATAAAAGAAAAAGAAGGAATTGATAGATGGTGGTGGGATTTAATTGTGTTTATATCAGGAGTTAATTATTATATACATAGTATCAGCAATAATTACATACATTTCCGACATACAAACTGCTTCATGAGATCCGAAAAAAATTTGGGTCTGATGAAGCAGCTTGTATTTTTATAACTATCGAAATAATTTCTGTATTTATAACCGTTTAATTATGTGTTGAGTTTTCTTCTATCTCTCTTTTACTTTATATATTTACACACACACACACACACACACACACACACACACACACACACACATATATATATATGTATGTGTGCGTGTGTGTGCGTGTGTGTATACGCCATCGTTCTAGCTTTGAACAACCGTTTTCTTTTTTTTTTCAAGTTTATTTGGAAAAAAATATGTTTTCAACTTTTTCAACGGATGCAGATTATAAAAATGTTATATCTTTTTCAAGATTCATAACAAATCCAGCTGTTAATATTAATAGTTGGGAAAAACAACCTGCAATAAATTGAAACATTTTCAGTTTCTAAAAGAAATAAATTATAAAATGTTATATCTTGTCTTTCAGTTAACAGCAAATAATATTAAACATATTTTGTAAAAACGAAAAGATTTTAAAAAAAAAAACGGTTTTCTATGGTAAGCTTACAGTCGTATCAAGTTGAAACACCAGTTTTCGCACGATCAACAAAGTTAAGCAACGTCTAGCTCGGTCAGTATGGTTAAAGGATGGAGCCTACCAGGTGGTATCGTGTAAAACGGCTCGGAAACGGAAATTGTAGAACCGCGTTCTAATTCCATATGGGTTCGTTATATTGACATTCACGCAAATTTATAAATTCACTGGCAGTATAACACGGCGTTGCTCCGGTACAATGAAAGCTTTAAAAATAATCCATGTCCCTGGAGCTCAGACTCTTTGGACGTTGGCACGAAAGACTAAAAAACAATAGTTGTTTCCAGTTAAAGCGAAACCGTAGACTGAAAGAAAAATGAATGGATGTAAGTCAAATTTTCATTTCCTGGTATCGATATCAAATAAGTTTTTTCGTCGTAAACTGAATTTTGAAAGCTAAATAAGTCCTCTGAGTAAATGGTATCATGGCTGAGACTAAGAACTACAAGTATACCTACTTAGAGCCAAATCCGAAGTAAAAACTTAAATAAAAAGGCTGAAAAAATATAGACATACAGGCAGATAAACAGACACATGCACAAACATCTTGACTTATATATATATATATATATATATATATATATATATATATATATATATATATACTAGCAGTGTAGCCCGACATTGCTCTGGTGTCATGAAAGCTTTCAAATTAATCCATGGTCCTGGAGCTCAGACTCTGGACGTTGGCACAAAGGACTAAAAAGCAATAGTTGTTCCCAGTTAAAGCGAAACCGTAGACTGAAAGAAAAATGAAAGTCAAATTTTCATTTCCTGGTATCGATATCAAATAAGTTTTTTTTCGTCGTAAACTGAATTTTGAAGGTTAAATAAGTCATCTGAGTAAATGGTATCATGGCTGAGACTAAGAACTACAATTATACCTACTTAAAGCCAAAAACTAAAATAAAAGGGCTGAAAAAATACAGACATACAGGCAGATTTTCAAACTTCTTCCTCTAAATATCTTTCACAAATCCCGCTCTGACATTTGTTCAGGTCTATCAAGTACTACTTGCGCTGCTTTCCTATGTCTCTCGTCCCTTCTATCCGTCCTTCTATTACATTTTCCAGGCCATCCTTCATCATTACATGTCTCAAAAACTTCATGTATCTCTTCCTTATATTAAGTATGAGTTTTCTTGTCGTTAGTCACATGCTCCGTCCATGGTATGTTCAGCATCCTTCTGTAAAACTTCATATTTGCTGCCTCAAGCCTCTTCTTCATCTTTGATGAGAACGCCCAACATTCACTTTCATACAGAAGAAGAGACATTGCATAACAATCCATCAGTTTCTTCTTTGTTTTCAATAAGATGTTCCTGTCTTTCAATACTATGGTTAGCTTTTGAAATACTTCCTTGGCCATACCAATATGTCTTTGGATCTCAACATCGTACTTTTCATCGTCTATCATCGCGTTTTTACTCGTTTTATTTTACTGTAGTTGGCATTTTGGGGTCTTCTTTTTGCTGATGACCATACATTTAGTTTTTTTGGC
This sequence comes from Ascarosepion bandense, assembly GCA_037127315.1. NCBI lineage: Eukaryota > Metazoa > Mollusca > Cephalopoda > Sepiida > Sepiidae > Ascarosepion > Ascarosepion bandense. The sequence goes on along the minus strand of JBBBDQ010001862.1, from coordinate 2,102,501 downwards.
TTACAGCTATACATTCTGTCGTCTTACAACTGATTATTTGCCCTTCCTTCTCGCTTTGCTTACTTACTTTCTGTAGTCTCATTTCTGTATCTGCTATCAAACTATATATTTTTTTTAATCGTTTCATCCCGAGCAAGGCATTCCACTGAGACTATTGCGCAGGAGGTTACATAGGGTCGAGGAAGTGATGAGAAAGGATGGTTAGATATAGGAAATGTCAGAAGGAGGCTGATAGACGGGTAAGGATACCGAGAATGAGAGTTGATTAGATGGTCAGAGTGTTTGAGAGAATGGATGCAAGTTAGTGTTAGGAGGTGTCTATTGAGCTTACATTTAAACTCCTGGGGATTGTAGCTGTCGGGGAAGCAGGCATGTGGAAGGGAATTCCACAGGCGGGAAGCGCGAGAAAAGAAGCTGTTGGAGTAGAAATTACGGTTACATCTTATCTGTTTCACTGTAAAAGGGTGGGACCTAGTTGCTAATCTAGTATCTCGTGTAAATTCGTACCTAGGCGGCACGAAAGACCTAAGTTCATCGGAGCAGAAGCCGTGAAAGTACTTATAGAAGAGGCAAAGGGAAGCAACGTTACGCCGGGGAGAGAGTGGTTGCAGCCGGTCCGCCAAGTCAGGATCGATCACGTTACAGATTCTCCGTTGTATTTTGTCAAGAAGCCCAAGGAGAGTAGCAGGGGCACCCGACCAGATGTGGCAGCAGTATTCAATACACTGGCGATGGTAGATTTATATATGTGCAGGATATAAGATTGTGGTAGCCAATGAGTCCTGTGAGGTTTTCTGTCTCACTCTCATGGTTGAATGTGTTTCAAGAAGAAACATCCTTGTTATACACCAATTTTCTATTTTTGTGTATTTATTGAATTCATTTTCCATCCGAATGCAGGTGACTTTCAAGTTCTAGATTATGTTAATAATCTTCTCAGACATATCCAACCTACCTAACAATCCTAACAGCTCTTTCTGAAGCACCTTGTCAGAAACGCTTTTAGATGATTTATGGCTTGAGAAAAAACATTTTTATAAAATCCGCCATTTTATAAAATATTAGAATGTGCATTCATCATGTAAATTAATGATTCTCAATTTGAAAAAAAATAGGAAAATACATTTCATATTTTCAAGAAATAAAACAATATTATATACATGTAGTTGAAATATGATATATATAATTGTAGTTAAAATGCATATATATATATATATATATATATATATATATATATATATATATATAGCATCACTCATTCAGTAAAATGAATTAAAGCACTCTAACTATTGAACGCATATAAGGATAATATACACGATAAAATATCTACCTTCTTCTACCGAACGCCCTTAGCCCAGAGGGAGAATCGCCAGGTGACGCCAATTTGGTCGGGTTTCAATCCTGGGTTAAAAAGCAATCGAAGTCTAACCGTACTGATTAGCTGTGATACAGTGAAACAGATCTGTATATATATCACTCAATAAATACCGGGTCTAATTAAATATAACAACAACTATTAGGCAAAATTCGATTTCATTCATCAACGTAGTCTCCTCCTACGCTGATATACTGATTTCAACGCTTCTCTAACAATTCGATGCCTTTTATTGCAGAACGATTTGTCTTTACCCTCAACATACGCCTCAGTTTTCGATATCAAATCTTCTCTGGAGCATTCTCTTGAAGTTTGCAAACAGTCAGTAGTCGCTGAGGGGCCAGATCTAGAGAATAGGATGGATGTGGAAGCAATTCGAAGTGCAATTCATGCAGTTTTGCCATCGTTGCAATCGACTTGCGACACGGTGCATTGTCTAAGTGAAAGGTTACTTTTTCTTCTACATTTATGGCTGTTTTTGGCGAGTTCTTCCTTTAAACGCACCAATAATGCTTCATAATATGCGCTATTGGTGGTTCTTGCTTTCTCAAGGTAAACGATGAAAAAATACCTTGCGCATCCCAAAATACAGGGGTCAAAACCTTGCCTGCTGATGTTTGGGTCTTTGATCGCTTTGGACGGCTTTTATATTTGTTGTCCATCATTCCTCACTACATAATGAGACATTTCCTTTGAATGTCGAAACAAAATGAACACTTTTGTAGCAGTTTGTAGTTCGTATATGTTCTGAAGTAATGATTAATAATAAATATTCACTGATATTTTTATATTGAGCACTATTTAAATTAATGTTTTAAATTAATATTTTGCAATTATCTTGTTCGTTTTTACTAATTTGTATATATATATATATATATATATATATATATATATATATATATATATATATATACTGCTGATTTGTGATAAAGTTTACCACCAAGACTGTTCCTTTTTTTTTACTTAACCAACCGCAAATAACACATCATCAAAAAGTACTAAACAAAAAACAAAAAAAATAAAAATAAAAAAATAAAAAAATAAAACGACTTAATCATTGGTTGGCATTCCTACAACAAAATATCAAATTGCATCAAGCTTGATATAAATAAGAGAATAATCGTCAGAAGACTGTAGATAGAAAACATTGCTCTAACGAGAGACGACGTCATAACGGTGTCCTTACGAAACTTCGAAGTCGGTACGTACTTGCTCAGTTAAGAACAAACTTCCTTTTAATTAATCATGTATATATATATATATAGCGTGTTTCGCTGTATCACAGCTCATCAATGTGGCTAAAAACTCGACCGATTTGGTGTCTGTCGGAGTGTCTATCCCTAAGCTATCGGCGCTTGCCTGTGAGAAGAGAAAATTATATATATGTAAACTTATTTATAAATGGAACTTTGTCTGTGTGTGTGTGTTTCTGTGTGTGTGTGTGTGTCCGTTACCTATAGACTCCGAAACGGCTGAACCGATTTTCTTGAAAATTTACACAGTTGTACTATAATCGTCTGCGAGTGTTCTTAGCTTAGATTTGTGTCGAGGTACCCCCGATATATATCGAAAATTGATAATCGAAAAAATCGGGTTATAGAAGGAGTGGTCCGATTTTAATCAAATTTGATACACTCATAGTCAAAGACATAAGAAACGATATTCAGAAGTTTCAAGGTTGCAGTTCTTACAATAGTGCAGAAAATTGATAATATATATATAAAAGGCAAGATGTTTGTGTGTGTGTGTGTCTGCTCATCTGTCTGTATGTCCTTTATACAAATCCACAATTTTTATCCGATTCTCACCAAATTTCACACAAATATTCTTGAAGCTGAGTCTGAGCTCCAGGATTAGTTTTAAAACTTTCATTACCTCCGAGCAACGCCTAGCTATACTGCTAGTATATATATATATATATATATATATATATATATATATATATAAAGTAGACCATAGATATCTCTTTTTTCTGGTTTAAAATTTTGACATATCTACCATTCTGTGGCAAAACGTTGAAGCACTACTATCTTTGAGTTTTACGCACACCTTTCATTAAAATGTCATAACCTACCAACCCTACCTAATTCATCTCATTAGATGACCTATTTATTTATACGTTTTTACTAATTTTCACTTTCTTATTTTTATTCTATTTTTTAAATATTCTCATCTATATATATTACCAAGTAAATAACGACATTTTACTACCTGATGATGGTGTTTTAAAACCGAAACGTTGTAGCTAATAAGTGTCAATATGCTATTATTATTATTAGTATACTAATAATCACCATACATATATATATATATATATATATATATATATATATGTATGGTGATTATATATATATATATATATATATGTGTGTGTGTGTGTGTGTATGTGTGTGTGTGTGTTTCGCTCCATTTTAAAAATCTCTTGGCTTAACTATGGTCCCGATACGGTTGTCCTTCGAAGGAAAGATTTGTCTAGCAGTGAAGTTCATCAACAGGCAGTCTATGCTCAGATGGAATGGACATGTCGGACAGGAAGACTGCCGTATATCAAAGCAAGCTATGCACAGAGTATTAAGGGATCGAAAATGATGCCTGCCTACTTGCCAACCAAAACAACGATGCAAAGACTGTCTAAAGGACACATTGAAAAGGACGAATATTGATGGAAAAATTTGAGAAGAGAAAGTGAAGAACGGAGATGAATGGAGAAAGAAGGTCGTTCGAGCAGCGAAGAAATTTGAAGACAATTGGTAAATTAAATAAAATACAATATATATATATAAATATATATATATATATATATATAATACAAATTAGGGAAAATTAAGAACTCTGAAGCTTAAAATGCGTTTCTGCGGAAATGTATTCAGCACCATGTTTGCCCCCTCCTCTATTCAATTCAGAGTGAAAAATGTAAAATTACATCTTGTTTGGATCTATCTATCTATCTATCTATCTAGATGATAGATAGATAGATAGATAGATAGATAGATAGATAGATAGATAGATAAAAAATTTATTCAAGTGATGATGTCTTCATTAGCTGATTTGTGTTACCTTCAGCGTCTCGGGTCATAAGTTTACGAGGCGGGCCTTCAGGGATTCATTCCGTCCACTCGTCAGGGACTATCAGCAGTTGACTGATGATATTTATCAATTTTTCTTTTTATCCTTTCCTACTAAATGTCAAGTTGTGCTGCATCCCATTTTCGAATTTTTGGCGGAGAGAACTGCGTCATGGCCCCATTTTTTCTCACAGATCATGCGCAACTGACCCAACTACAATTTTCAGTCAACGAAATCTAAATGAAGCAAGGAGCATGAGCGATATTAAAAACAAAAAAAAAAATAGCGGCATCACAAGCTGGAATGTATATATGATGGACTTTCCCGTCGATTTCGGCGTGAGGATTCGGCAACCTCATTCAGTTTTTATTTGTATCGTATGTGACACTTTAGTCCCGCTAGTGACCTGCATACAAGACCACATATAGCGTAAATGAAAAGATTTCTGGATATAGCCACAGGAACATACACTACAGGCAATAATTATTAGGCCACCCCAGTGTTTTAAAAAAATTCTGTATTTCATATTATTCTTTAGTATTTATTGCCAAGTGAATAATTGTAAATGAAAATAGAATGGTTATTTTGTTAATACTGCACAATAACATGTGCATCAAATGAATTTATAAATATTTAATAATTACCTAAATTGCAGTTTCATCAATGAAAGAATGAAGAAAATCTAGGGTGATTCGGACGAGTTCATCTTTGCTTCTTTGCCTTGTAAAATTTTGCATAGTAATAATATAAAAAAACATTTTATTTTCATTTAGAATTATCCACTTAAACATTGTATGAAATACACCATTTCTTTAAAAAAAACGGATGTGGCCTAATAATTATGACCCGTAGTGTATATATGAAACTAATTTTTAGTTGTGGAATTGATCTTAAAAAGATTACTTTTGTATTTCTCCTGTTAACAATATAGAAATATATACCCTTGACTTTCTAAATTCTTTACTCTGAGAATAAAGAATCATTTCGGCTAATATATTAGGACATTGAATAAGTTCTCGTTAACTTTTCATGTAAAGTAATGTTTTATCTGCAAAACTTAGTAAGAAACACGTCACTGAAAATATTTTCAATCGCTAGCCATTAGCTTTTCTCATCTTTCTGGCAGGATTTGAATTCAACGACGGAAAACGCGACATGTCTTTATAAGCTAACCACGTGTCGACCCATTTTTGGCATCTTCATCAGAATGAAATGCTGCTAATCCAGTCCATGTACCATCGTTCGGAACAAGTGATAATCGGACGGGACAATGTCTGGTGAATACGGTTGGTGGGGTAGGACTTCCCATTTAAGCGTTTCCACTAGGGTTTTACCCGTTTCCCAACATGTGATTTTCATGCTGCAAAATCACTTTGTCGTGTCTCCACTCATATAGCGGTAGTTCTTTTTTCCTTTAATGTATTGCCCAGTCGCATCATTTGTAGTCGATAGCAATCTCCTGTGATAGTTTCGGTCGATCTGAGCAGCTCATAATAAACAACACCCGGGTGATCACACCAAATATAGTGCAGAAGCTTGAAACCATGGATATTTAGCTTTACCGCCAGTGTTGGTGAATAGCCGGGCTTACTTCACGATCTCTTACGCTTAGTATTATTGTAAAGCATCCACTTTTTATCGCCAATCACGATACAATACAAAAATCTTTCCCTTTCATTGAAGCAACTGTTCACAGGTGACAAGACGCCGTTCGAAGTCTCTCGGTTCCAACCCGTACGGCAGCCAATGTCCTTGCTTTTGAATCATTCCTGATGTTTTCAAATATTTCAAAACTGTTGTGTGATCAACTCTTAATGATTCTGCAAGTTCAGCTTACTCTTAACCTGAGTTTCCATGAATTAATACCACTAGTTATTTGTTTATAAATTTTTTCGGTGGTCCAGGATCTTCAGCATCTCAATCATTATTTTTAAAGAGTCTAAACAAATCTCTGCATGTTATTTCCAACAGAGCATGTTCGCTCTAAATCTTAGTAACAATTTTGTAATCTTCTGTTGCCGATTTCTTTTGAATAAAGTAGTGCAGTAGAATTCTCAAGAAGACTTTCTTTGATACAAAATCGAACATGTTTAACGCTATAAATTGAAGAATTTATAAATCCCAGTTGACCTTCACGAAAAACGGGATTGAAACCGGTCGGTCATTTTCGTGTTTCGTATTTTTATTCCAACATCCTTAGCAAAATGCCTGTAAGTATGAAACTAACTTTATGTCTTACTGTGATATATATATATATATATATATATATATATATACGTGTGTGTGGTGTGTGTGTGTGTGTGTGTGTGTGTGTGTGTGTGTGTGTGTGTGTGTGTGTGTGCGTGTGTGTGTGTGTATAAGTATGCATATTAAGTTTTCATTTGATATGACACTCTTTATAGGAAATTAATTAAAATATACTCAAATATTAAAAAACTAATTTATTTACTTGAAATAGGGAGCATGATGAATGACTATTCTCCAGCGTACCGTAAATTCTTGATCTCATCTTAAAAAAAGAATCTCATCCTTTGACGTGTTAAATTCAAGTTCAAATGCTTCGATTGCCTCTTCAGTATTCGAGAATATTTTATTGCGTATGAAAATCTCAGAATGCTTAAATAAGTGACAATCAATAGAAGAGATATCAGGTGAATATTGAGGATGAAGTAAAATTTCATAATTCAGGCTAACAATCTTTCGGAGATTTGATCGAGAAACAATCGGCCGTGTGTTCTCATGCGCCAAAGTTGGACCGTCCCTCTTCACAAATCTATATAGAATGTTTCTTTTTCCATTTTTCTGGCATGCACACAATCTACACAATACGAGGTTGCTCTTAGTGTTTCTAATTCAGGAAAGAATGAGTAATAAATAATAATTTCTTCGAAAACCCACCATGTAGTAACTTTTTAGTGTGCAGTGGAGGTTTTGGGCATTGTTTTGTGTATTCACATGCATCTAACCGTTGGACTAATCTTGTATTGTTGTCAAAAAATATCCATTTCTATTCACAGGTAATGAGTTGGGCAAATTTTCGTTTTAACTCCTGTCGCTTTA